>CM076576.1:495416978-495497582 GCA_034641835.2 Pinus albicaulis
ACTTGTTTCTGTAAAAAATAATAATAATAATAATTTTAAAAAAAAAAGACAATATTCGAGCATCCACACTTTTCGTTTTCAGGGTGTTTTTTGCACCAAAAAAATTGGCTTTTACCATAATTTTTAAAAAATGTTGAAAAAAGAAGAATGTGTGATGCAAAATCAACACTTTTTGTTTTGAGGATGTTTTTTGAACAAAAAAAAAAGTATTTTACCGTCATTTTTTAAAATTTTTGAAAATTTACCCAAAAAAAAAAAAAAAAAAAAAAAAAAACTGGTGATGCAAAATCAACATTTTTTTTGTTTTTGGGCTGTTTTTTCAAGTTTTTTTTGTCAAAGTTCTCATTTTGAGGTAATATTTATCGTTTGATCGGTAACTTTTTTAGTATTGTCATTGTTTTCTCTACCTGGAAATGTCTAGCAACCCAACTGTAGTGCGCTTCCAAAATCATCTTAGCATGCTCGCTTGAAGGAACACATAAATGTCCAAGATGGCATAGGGGCGCATCCTGGAAGTGAAATTTTGGAACTTTTTTCTCTTCCAGGAGTGTCTATTATGTGTTGCCAAATTCTTGATCACTTTTGTAAATATGTGGCCACCCCAAAGTTTCGTTCCCACAAGATTCGATCACAGTGGTCAGCGCCACAATCGACAGTCGGCTAAGGTGATCTGCAACATTGTTGGTGTTTCCCTTCTTATAATTAATGTTAAAATGGAACTATTGGAGGTATGTGGTCTATTTCTAATGGCGATCATTTTGAAACTTCCCTTGTGTTTGTATGAACTACAGGGTCGATGGTTTGTGTGGATAATCATTTCCTTCCCCATAATGTAATGTTTCCATTTTCGTTGGATCTACACAATGGAATACATTTATTTTTCATAGGTGGGATACTTTCGAACTGTGTCTCAAAGTGAATCGCTGTGATATGCCACTGGATGCCCCTATTGAGTAAGAAATGTACCAATAGCATCGTCAGAAGCATTTTTCTTGATCTCATATGGTTGTTGTAATTCTAGTAATGTGAGCACTAGTGCATAGAAGAGTCAATGCTTCAACTCTGTGAACACCTTGTTTTGGGATTCAGACCAAAATAAATTGGATTCCACCCCTCCCTTGGTGACTTGAATCAAAGGCCAAGTGATATGAGAGAACCCAAACACGAACATGCAGTAGAATTTGGCAAGACCCAGAAATTTATGGAGCTTTGTTAGAGTAGTTGGGGATAGATAATCCCGTATGACCTATATCTTGGCTGGGTCCACATGCACACCCTACTCATCAATGATGTTCCCTGGATATTGAACCTGGGTCATGCAAAAAGTGCATCTCTCCAAATTGGCACACAACTTGTGTTGTCGCAGTGTTTGGAGGACCTGTCAAATGTGGTGGAGGTGGTCTTCCCAACTCTGGCTGAAGATCAGGATGTCATCCAAATACACCACCATGAATGAGTTGGTGAAGGGTCACAAGATGTCATTCTTCAGCCTCATTAAGGTTGTGGGGGCATTCGTCAATCCAAAATGCATGACCAACGATTTGAAAAGGCCCTCCTTAGATTTGAAGGCAAACTTCCACACATCAGAGGGTTCGATTAGTACCTGGTGATAATCGGACTTCAAGTCAATCTTGCTGAAATATTTGGCCGCCTATTCCAGACACCTGTGGGATTGGATACCTATTCTAGATAGTGATATTTTTCAGTGCCCGATAGTTAATACAGAGTCTTCATGTCCCGTCCTTCTTCAGTACCAACACGATCGGGCTCCGACAAGGTGATGAACTTGGCCAAATGTACCCTTTCTGCAACAACTCCTAAATCTACCTCTTGATTTCATCGTTCTCTAGAATAGAGCGTCGATGAATCGGTCCATTGGGTAGCAGAGTACCAAGGGTCAGATCAATGGATTTCTTGACCTCACAGTGTAGAGGTACCCCCTGCGGGTGAGGTGAAGATGTCCATGTACTCCTCCACAACCTTTTACATATGTTGTTGTTGTGCAAAGGAGCCATGTCTAGAGATCATTGCCATAATATTCTTCTAGCCCTAAGGTCGAATCATCAGGAATAAAAATTTATCGGTCTAGGAGATGATCTTACTGCATTGCTTCGTAGTGATCAGAAAGATGGTGGTAAGTGGTGTTATCTCCAGTATCCTATACAACTTATTTCCCAAAGAAATAATAATAGTACGAGGCTTAGATTCATACATAACATGTTGCTTCCACAAGTATGGTTAGCCTAATAATACATCACAAACTTCGAGAGGAGCAACATCACACAGTACCTCATCTATGAAGGGCTTGATGTCGTAGGGGAGGCAGCACTATTGTTTTGACGCACAGATCTTGCCCTTGGTGAAGCCAGCCGATGGTGTATGGTTGGGGGTGTGTTTTGGTCGATAGACCTAGCCACTTCATAACCTCTACTGAAAAGATGTTCTTTTGGCTCCTTCTGTCGACAATGAGCTGCAGTGGAGAACCCTTCACCCACATTTGTGAGTGGAAGAGGTGCTCCCCCTCCTTTGGATCTTCAGACTCATCCTTCTAGATCTTGGTGGTGGAAATCACGGCACTGGGCTCGCATCAATAATATACTTCCCTTTTTCATTCCCCTTATCCAGTTCTTACTCGGAGTCGGAGCATGCATATGATCTGGAAGCCTTCAACTCGGTCGGCAGTGGCTTCTTAGCTCAACACTCACTCATGTTGTTAGTGGAGCTCTTATGGAACTCATGCCACTTTCTTGTTTCCTTCTTTGTCTTCGTGGTGTTGTTCTTTGCTTGCGTCTTCGATGGGTTATCCTCAGTCACCTCTCCTTGGCTTTGTCCTCTGTTCTACGGTTTGGGGGCACCTTTCCCTTGCTTCGTATTCATAGATCTAAAGTCCTGCTTCTTCTGTTTAAATTTTTTCTCGATATTGAACGCATATCGATAGGCGACATCGAGCAAGGAGATGTCTTGGAATTCCATTTCATCTTAGATGTGCTTATGCAAACAGCCATGGTACTTGAGTATAAAATGTCGCTCAGGATCCTTGATACCTAGCTTCATGCGAAGGGCATGAAAAACATTTGTGAACTCTGGCACATCTTGATCCCTTCCCTGCTACAACGTGGTCCACTTCATGTATTTATATTCATTTCTAACGATAAGGTAATATTGTTCCTTTATGGCATCTCAGAGATAATTCCAAGTGGGTGCGGCTGAAAACAAAGAATATTCCCCCTTGTCATTTTCCTCAGAGTAGGTTTCCCACCAATCCTTGACATGGGGGGCAACTTTCAGGAGTGCAAAAGTAATATTTTCCTGGTTGGAAAAGTCGTGAACTAAAAAATATCCCTCCAACATATTTAATCATTTATCTACGAAATCTACACCTATATGGCCTTCAAACATGAGAATGTCAAAGTTAACTTTTATCTTAAAAGGAGTGGTGCCTCCAGAGTGGCTGCTGGATGAAGATGTGTTGCATGTGGGTAGTCGTCGAAGGATCTGGGAAAATTTTTCCATCACCATGTTCCTTTGTTTCTTGAGGGCCTCCTCGAGTAATATTTTGTAAGTATCTCCTACTCCCTCTTCTTTATTTTATTTTGCCATGGGAGGTCGTCGAAGTTTGCGAGGTTGGTCTTGCAAAGGTTCAACCAATGCGATCCCTAACTCCTTATACCCTGACCTCATTGTGGACATGCAAAGAACACCCGATAAAGAGCAGATCGCTTTGATACCACTGATCCGAGCTTATGTAGGAATGCAATAGAATACATATATAAACATAAACCGAGAAGTGCAAAAGAAATTAAACTTCATTTCATTAATATAAAAGAACTGAAATATGCTTACATACAGAATGGAAATAAACTAGCTCGCGCGATGGTAGCTTAACTCTGAGAAGAGATGTGATAGCCACATGCCTCTAAATTATGTTACAATGAGGCTCAAGGGATTTTTTATTATTTAACAACAAGGGAAAAAACTAAACAACCAAAATCCTAACCCCATGAGATGGAACGCCAAAAATTTGTGGGTTGCGTTGGGGTTAGTTGGGCATCCAACTTCCTGGGGTCGTAACTTGGTCATATTATCTCCGTTTGGAGCATACAATACCTTGTTGGAAAGACATCTTAGAGTACTACAATATTTGACACATGCCTTTCCTATGGTTATGGGCATATTGCCGACCTTAAAAAGACGTCATTTAGGGGGTCAAAACTGCTTCGAAATTTCAGGACCTAAAAAACTACTAAAAATAGTAAATGCTGCTATAAACAAGGAAACTGATGAAATCGACTAGGGGTGTAGGTGGAATAGGCAGGTGGCCTCCAATATCCAGCTAGATCAGTTTTTTCCCATGCGCTAAATATTTTTGTCCCGGCCATATTTTGCATCTTGTGGTACAATTTCATGTTGAATGTGGCCATTTATGCTTTTAGTCTTTGTTTTTAGCTACTTCAACCTCCAGGACATCATTCCAAGCCTGAACCAAGGTGGGGGAAAGGGAAAGGGGAGGCTAACCCTATGTGGACCCAACGATGAAATGTGGACCCAGGTGGGAGATATGATGAATGGGGTTATAATAAGTGGAAGGGGAGTAATATATGTGGATGAGGGAGAGGGACCACACAACTTAAATAGGATTTCCCCACTAGTACCACACTAAAACCAAATGGTCAGTAAAGGAGATCCCAAGGGACTACAATCCAAGGGTGACATCCAAACAATTTCAAGGGAATAGAAGCACGAACTAAGCCCACTATTTTCGTTGAATCCCCCCATTACTCCATGCCCAAAAGTTTCCATGATAAGTAAACTCAATACTTAATTACCAAATGACAAGACGTACCTTTAGGTTTGGGAGGCCCGCCTTGAAACATGCGGTCATGACAAATGGGTGAGGGACCACATGGTTGGATTAGGTGGCGAAGAAATGGCACAATGAGCTAGTCGATGGCTGAAAGGGTCTACTGGCTGCTGGCTGAGGACTATCTTGGAGAAAATATTTCTCCTAGGGATATCACCCACGAAGTAGTGGGTGACATCTGGCTCCAACTGGGACATGATCTCTTGAAGAAGTGTGTGAAGCTACTCGAATCGAGAGGTCACTAGAACTCCAGCAATCTCTTGGTCACCACAGACTTGTTACCTGCACATATCAACGACTAAACGCACAGGGAAACATGTTTTTCACAATGTCTTATGATCACCCATGCTTAATGTCAAGTCATAAAATCAAAAAGTAATAAAATATGAAAATTTTAATATAAATGCAGTTAATATATCATGAGAACAATCATACGACATTAGTTCTAATGCGAAAATTAGCATGCAATGCATCCTACTCTAACATGAAAATGGTACAAAACTAATACCAAGTGTAATAATAAATCCAGTGCAACCAACATATCATCAAATCAATATAAAAATGTCATCCTATATGATTACTCATGTAGTAAATGTCATAGAGAACGTGGAAATAATCACATGGATGATAAGGATGGTGGGAAATACGAAAATAGATTTCCCACACACGGATGATCATGGGAGAACAGGTAAGAAAGGATGCAATCTGGTCCATGATATGCTCTCTTCTAACCAAAATATAGATATGTCAATGATTAGGCTCATAAACTATTTATGGATGGAAACCTCGGGCATATTATATTGATTATAGTCCTTATAATTTGTCATATTTTATGGACTCTACAAGGTTATGATTAGTAGGAAAGGGAGATTGATGAGATGGAGAAACACAAGTAGGTTGCCCGTGATGGTATCAATAAAAAAGGGAGATTATAGATTGATCGTGATTCGAAGGGGGCACCCAAGGAGATGAAGAATATTCAATTAGGGGTTATTCCTTTACACTATACTCAGAAAGGGGAGAGGGATCGAGGTCACTAGATATCATATGAGAAAAGGCACAAGAATCACTCTCAAAATGATGGACAAGAGAAGAAGGAAAAGGGGAGGGAAAATAATTATATTCAACGATTTCTTCTTCCTCAAAATCATAATCTAAAGACTCAAGTGATTTGGATATAGAATCATAAGGAAGACAGATAAGAGCCTTATTGATTCCCTTACTATTGGCATCAAAATTTTGGTTTTCTCTACAAGGAGAATAAATTGCTTCCAACTTCCCCTCTTCATGCAAGGGAAAATAATAGTTCTCCTTCCCAAGGGTATCAGTGGATATATCGTCATAAATAATTCCCGAGAGAAGGGAAGGCCAATATCAGCCTCATTTTCCTTGTCAGTATCATAAATGGGAGCACAATCAAATTGAGGATCAACAATTTCCCACTTTTATTTTTCAATATGAAAGTATTCTCCAATATCAAATTCCATGAGGCTAATGGGATTACCTTCCCTAAGGTTATAAAAAGGAGATTCATCAGGAGTAATATCCTTGGGAAAGGCAAGGTTAGCCTCAACTTCACTTTCCATAGGTTCACCCTCCCCAACACATGTGTTCTCAAAATCACCCTTTTAATCATGTGGACCCAAAGAGGACTCGTATTCACATTCATCACTTAGATTCTCAAGGTCTTGATTATGCTCGATGAAGGCTTCTTCTTGAATGCTTAATGTGGGGCATACTTGAAAATGTCTAAGAAAGCCATCAACAAACTCATCAATAGATGATATGCTCCTAGGTTTCTAATTTTTCAACCATGAGTTATGACTATAGAGAGAACTAAAGAATAACAAGATAAGGACATCCCAGTGAACCACTTTCCCCTTTGAAGCATGTGCCATAAATCTTTCTACGTGGTCAATTGCTAAGAGTGGATCACCATAAAACACGAGCACCCCACATACCATCATTCTCGTAACATGATTAGGGTTCCCAAGGATGCTAGAAATGTCCAAAGCGGGAAATTTATCAAATAAAGACAACCTATTTGACATATACATGAAAAAACGTAGGAGTCACCAGGGTGAATTTAAGGATGCCTAGAAAAATGCTTGCTTCACCCTACAACATCAACCTTAAAGTTCAATGAAGAACTAGGGCTTCATTCTTCCAATGGAGTCACCAATAATGTTGTGTCAATATGTCGTATAGGGAACAAAACACAAGTCTCGTGTCCCCAGCAATGGTGCCAGAAATGTTACCACTCAAACTAGCAGGTGACAACTACTAGATCAAGGACAATGATGGAGACTTATCCCACTGTCACCTCAGCTAAGGCTCCATACCCTTTACATACTTTCACCGATGAGAGGAGACCCGGTATGTATGAAGTCACCTGTGAAGGATGGATCAAAAAATAGAAGTGAAATGACCTCGATAATCCTTTTCCTAGAAGAAGATGCGGAATGGATCTTGCTTGATTTTTAAGCAAGGTATAAGGTTTTCTAGGAGAAGGAGGTGAGGATTTAAGGGTTAGGTTAAGGGAATATAACTTGTAAAGGACTTTTCAATCCCTGAAATCCTTGTAAAACTTTAATTCTCAAGTTGTCCTTAATGAATTGTCTTTTATAAGAAATGAGACCACACAGGGCCAAGTGGACCCAACATAGGTTAAGGGGAGGGGGTTTAGCAACCGATGATGGTCCTAACCTAAATAAGGAAAGGGTAAGGATCAAAACAATAATTTCAAGTTAAATGTGTCAAATTTATTCTATGAGGTGTTAGCCTAGGGAAAACCAGGGCAAAGTTTGATCTCATAGCTAAGGCTCGGGATAACTGCAATCCTACCATCATAATTTCTTCAAATTTATAGGATACCTCGACGACACACCAACGTATTAGAGGCTAAGAGATCAAATTTTTTCTATGGCTACTTTGTCAGGAAAATGATGCTCTAGGTGACCCATCGTGGCTAGACCTAGGAAAAGGGGGAAAAGGTGAAGAAAAGAGGTTTTTAAGGTGACCAAATTATGATGGATCAGTGCCTAATTCCTTTTGGTGATATGGATTCAAGGAGAATAATGAAGAAGGACTTCATTTCTAGCTCAAGGAGGCTCTAAGGAAAACTTCGCCCAACGTTAGGGCAAAAAGAGTAAGTGACCTTAAAGCGTTTATACTTCATTTACAAATGATGATGGATTTTCAAGATTAATTTGATCTCTAGGAAATTTCATTCAATAAACATTGGCCATACAAATATATATGCTATATATAAACATAATTCCACAATGAAGCAGTAAATGCATGTAGAAATTAGCCCTAAAATAGCGAAAATACCATTATCAATGTATGCATCAAAGTAAAAGAAAATAGCATCAATATCATACTTACATGTAAGAGAATATATGAAACCATCAATACATTTAACAAGAAAGAAGCTCCAAGATAAGAAAATCCAATCCAAACATCAAGATTCATCCATGCTTCAATTCGTCCTCCAAGAAGAAATGTGAAATTCTCAAGAGAGAGAATGATCCAAATCAAGTGATAATACAAAATGAATTCATGTCGCTCCTATTTATACATAATTAGGAGTTATAATTACCTAATTCAGCCTAAATTAGCCCCTAGAATAAAATAATGTCCAAAGTAACTAACTTTTGGTGACAAGCCCACCAAACTAGCTCATAAATAAAATAATAAGCCTCTAAAGAGGTCAAATGATAAACAATGCATTTTGTAGGGGCCGTCCAAGAGGCCTGATGAGGTCCATAAGTGCCACAATGATGAATAGGACCCTCAAAAGTGATGGAAAAGGGTGTGCCCCCTTGTTCTCCAAACAATAAACCTGTGGTGCTCCCAGTGGGTGTGGGGGCACACCAATAACCTCATGGGTCTCCAAGTAAGTTTAAGATGCATGTAGACCATTTGTAAGGGCTAAAATGATTAAATAAGTGATGCCACATCAGTTTACAAGTCATGGATCACCTGCCAGGTGAATGGTGAAACTGTGGGGTCAATTGGGCATGATGTACCAGGTGCATCTTCCTCGTCCAATAGGTGGATCTCAAGCAATCTATGGACATCTATGGGGATACATGGAGTAGTTTCTACTGTTGTGGAGGCCCATGGCTCTCTACACACACCCGACATGTGTCAATGTAGCCCTAGAGTAAGGACCCCGTATAGGGAGACCAAACTCGGGATGAACACCATATGCAATCTTGCATAACATCCAATGCATCCCCTAGCCTTCCCGCACCAAAAGTAATTAAATTAATTGGGTAAAAGAGGTTACAAACCATGGAGAAAAAGTGGACACTTCCTAATTACATGCCCTTCCATAGTGGTTTTTTGGCATGTGCTAATGTCTCCAAGCCCCAAAGGGGGTTAACCAAGTACCTTATTAGGTGGTTTCTACCTTTAGAGGGGATAGTATGTCTAAGGTACATCCCTCAAATGGTGGTGCCATGTGATAAATAGGTGAATGGAATGGGGAATTAAAGGGGGAATCTTGGGCCACTTATCGGGGTACAAGGGTAGCTATAAGAAGGAAGCCCACACCTGGGTATATAATGTATAGGAGGGAGTAATCATGGTACATTATGTGTCGCGACCTTGATTTTTCTACCCTTCTTTATATGCCTTTTGCCTTTTATTATTTTTCTTTGATTAACTGCTCGTAGGTCAAAGGATAAGAGCATGATGTGTAAAAAATAGCAGTGGATACCCCCTTTTAGGAAGGGTGTTTCATTTCCCTCCAAGGGTTTGGATAATCATGGGTTTTTGAATGACAAAGGAGGCTCATCTAGGGCCTATGGAACCAACGGGATGGCCATGGGTATGGGGTAGAGATCATATATTAGCTTTTGACCACGTGCTAAATATATTTGTCCCGACCATATTTTGCATCTTATGATACATTTTGCTGTTGAATGTGGCTATTTATGCTTTTACTTTTTATTTTCAGCAACCTCTAAGGCATTGTTCCAAGCCTGAACCAAGGTGGGGCAAGGGAAAGGGGAGGTTAACCCTGTGTGGACCTAGTGATGAAATGTGGACCCAACTGGGAGAGATGATGAATGGGGTTATAATAAGTGGAAAGGGAGTAATATGTGTGGATGAGGGAGTGCTACCACACAACCAAAATAAATATTTCCCAAGTAGTACCACCCTACAACCAAATGATTAGTAAAGGAGATTCCACGGGGCGAAAATCCAAGGATAACATCCAAAATAGGTGAAGGGGACATAAGCACAAACTAAACCCATTCTTTCTATTGAATCCCCCCATTACTCCATGCCCATAAGTGTCTATGATAAGTAAACTCAATACTCAATTACCAAATGATAAGATGTACCTTTAGGTTCGGGAGGCCCACCTTGAAACATATGATTGTGAAAAATGGGTGAGGGACCACATGGCTGGCTCAGGTGATGGAGAAATGGTGCAATGAACTAGTCGATGGCTGCAAGGGTCTGCTAGCTTTCGCCTTAGGACCATCATGGAGGAAAGAATTCTCCTAAGGATATCACCCACGAAGTGGTGGGTAAAAATGACCATACACAACACCTATGGAACATGGATGCTTTGTACACAACCCATAAATTTTGGGTAGCCTTATGGGTGAGGACCAAATCGAACAGGAAGTAAGTCGAGAGTCTCTCGTATTGTGGGTATTTCAGGATAGAGATTTATGTTGTGTTCATCAACACCACGAATGGAACATGAACGAGAAGTATTAACAGATGGTCACAATGATGTTTGTATATCTCCATTATTTGGAAGTGGTTCCTAATTTTTGGGAGCCTTCCCTCAATTCTTTTATCAAATGGCCATGGTAATTGGGGAAGGAGGTTCAAGGGGGGGAAGGGCTCGAAGGTTGCGAAGTTGATGGTGGTGGTTTGGTATAATTAAGAACCATATGAATGTATGGTTTTGGAGGGTTTTTCGGTGGTGACACATACCACAATGGAATTCCAAGTATGATATCAGGGAGTGTAAGAGTATGTTTCTTCTCTACCTAGTATGGGACGTAGAAAAGGAACTTGAAGGATAAGAGGATCACTAGTGTTGTGAGAAGGACTCGATATGGGGGGAAGAATGGTTAGAGAAAGCTTCAGATTTGAGGGAGCCTCATTGATGTCTGAACTCATTGATGTCTGAAGAAGCATTCATGTAAGTGGGAACCGTCATAGGAGGTTCCAGGACTAAGGGAGTTGCTTCATTATTTGAAGGGAAATTTATGGTGTGCGAGGAAGGACTTTCTATAGAAGTGGGAACCATCGCAAGGGGTTCTAAAATGGGGGAAGCATTTTTAGCATTTTCGAGATGTTATGATGCTAGTATTGTACACATAGATTATTGAGGGTTTATAAATATATGGGGAGAAGCATTCAAATAGACTCCAAGTAAAGTAGACTCTTTAAAAGGTCCATGTCCAAAATCATGTATAGGAAAAGGAGCCGAGCATTGTCTAACTATGGAAAGAGTATTATCAGTGTTGATGGAGGAAAAAGGCTCATGGTAAGTGAGTTGGTCAATAATGACAACACATCCATCAAGGGGAAACATCATGACGCGAAAGATGGAGAATAAAATGCTTTCATTGTGTACATAAAACTTCATCCTAGTAAGATATTATAATCTAAAGGGCCATTGATTACCTCGATTTCTACTAGGAATTTCTTCCTGTCTCATTCAACTAACACATTTTGGTATACCTCGCATGGTTTAGATGGTCTTCCATCATATGCTCGTAATGGAATATTGGAATATTTGAGTTCAAGAGAACCTAACTTCTTCTAAATAGGTGTTAACATGACACATGTAGATGCAACTACATCTACGATGAAATGATCAATGATAAGGTTTCAGATGCTAATCGACAACTAGAAATTAACCACAAACAGTAGTTGTGTTCCAAAATTCTAAAATCGAATGTCATTAAGCATGAATCATTGGGGTCAATTACACCCAAAGTGTTCAATAATGGTTTGTGCTTAGTAGGGAAAGTTTGAAGAACCTTAAGAAAATGCATGGCCACAGGCGTTTGTGTCAAGTCATCAATGATGTTATGTTGTTGAGTAGCCCTAGCATTACGGTTATGCGTTGTTTGTTGAATGTGAATTCTAGGAATTCGTGATGCAGGGTCTAGGCATGGGATTTGCAGCAGAACATTCGTTTTGGGGATAGGAGCCTCTTTGTTAGGAGGAGGGGAGATGGTGGGTAATTATGATTTTGGGTTTGAAATAAAACCTAATCTGATTACATGAAAATATTTTGATAATATGGATCCGTAGATTGAGATATTGATGGTGCATCTTGTTATTGAACCGCACCCTGAGACATAAATGGATTATGTAGGACAACATTTAAGGGTTGAAATTGACCCAAAGGAGGAGCGACTTAATGTTTCTTTGCTTCTTAGTGTTGTCATATTTCAGGTAATTGAAGGAAATAGTGGGTATAATGTTCCATGGACCCACAAATTTCACAAGGGAAATTTTTCCTACCCCTTGATGGTCCTTATCCTCGTCATTGTCCCTAATGATTGTTAGTAGCAAAAGGAGCAAGGTCTTTAGTGGGTTGATGGTTGTCCAAATTGGATCAACACTAAGGCTGTCCTTTTTGGGGCAGATTTTGATTTCCTTCTCGATTACAATTGTGATTCCATCCTCTATTTTGGGAATTAGAGGGATTTGTAAAGTTAAGTTGCTCGAAGGACTAATCCTTAGCTTGGGAACTTGGCATAAAAAAATTAACCCCTTTATGGGGTTATGCAAGAGGTTGAGGAGGTCTTGAAAAGGGATAATATGGGTTACAGTGGAAAGGAAAATCTGATTAGTGTAGATTTCTCAATGAGTATGTGAAGCAATTGAGGTAGAAGCAATGGGAGTTTGTGGAAGTGGAGCAAAATATTGGTGCGTTATGATATTTTGTCCCTATGGAACAAAAAAATTCATGGGGTTGTCGATTGAGATGATGAGGCCATTAGTTGCATAAGATGTTACAGGTGTGGTTGATTCAAGGGTAAGGTTCCAAGGCACATCAGGAAAAATAGTGCATAAATAACCTAAATGAGAGTAAATCAGGTCATATTTTTGTGCTTTAGTGATGGCCTCTGCTTCGGTAGTCAGTGTGGTCGACATGAAATATTTGGCGATGGGTGGGAGGAGGGATTTCAAACACCAATCAAGAAGAAATGAATCATCAAGTTTGGCTTTACATAAATTATCACATCTCTTCCATTCGTGAGTGTGGTATGAAATGTGGATGGTCGTAGTCTGACAAAAATTCGAAATAATTTCAATCCCTAGGTCATGGCGAATAGGGAATTGATAGTATTCAAAAACTCTGAAGCCAATGAATTTAAATTAGAGTGTCTCGTGACAATTTTTTCAACATACCATTTGGTTGAATCACTAATGAGGTTTCGCCAAAACAAGCAAAGGAGAACATAACAATCTATATCGATGTTGGATGAACACCACATGTGAAAGGAAATCACAATATTTGCGAGGTATTCCTCATGTTTGGCTTCAAATTTGCGGATGTTTGCGGGAATCTTCACCATCATAGCGTGTCAAGTAGCATCATGATGGATGGGATCATTAATGAGCTTAGTCAAATCTAGGAGGTTCAAATGTTCCATAAAAGGTAAAGAAGTGGGACCAATAGGATTTTGTTGTTGTCCAGCCTTGGTTGGCAAAGGTGCTCTCGAAGGAGTTGACCCTGAGGTAGAAGGTGACTAAGGGGGGTCCCTTGAACAGATAAAAGTAATGATGCTGCGAGTAAAGAATATTTGGCTACCACTGCCCAACTTAACGTGTGTTTGGTTACGTTTTGGTGATTTGGAAGGGGAGAAAACCCCCCTTCAATGAGAGGAAGACTTTGGAGTCTCCATGATCGGTGTTTTGGGCCAAGGTCCATAAAGGTGAAAATTAATTGAGTGTAAGAATATTTCAAGCAAATGTGGTTCATTTTCCCAATTAATACACGTGTTTATTTAAATGACAAGCAAAACTTATTCAATAAATGCAATAAACATGCTATATACAAGTGTCATGTACTTGAAATCCACACATCTGCACAACAAGAAAGTAAAATATGCCTATACACCTATGCTTCATGTCCACTCAATATAAGTCATCAAAACCTTTTAGCAAGTGACCACTGACGAGGGTCTCAAGCCCATCAGATGGATGGTACCGACGTACTTAGTGAAAACTTATTATAATGATGGAGATTGGGGAGTGTGCTAACGACCACTAAAATTTGATCCTGGTACCATTGGTTCCCACAATGGTCACCTATAGGGTAAGATAATTTACCTAAGACTGGTCATTATGGCACCTTTTCCATACGGGGGATAAGTAATTGGTCCTTTAACAGTTTGTGATCGACTCAGAACCAAAGTGGTGGGTAAGCACAATGTGAGCGCACTACCCAACATACCTCGAGTTTAACCTCCTGGTGACGTAATGTCACTTCTCCCATTTAATCTTTTCCATCTAGTGATGAAGGATTTTTAAGGTTCCCTACTCGGTTGACTTACCTTTCAACGATAAATGACAAAGGGGTTCTATTTGGATGCCTAACCCGAGTTCCCTACTTGGACTACCTAATTATTTTGTGTGCCTCTTGTGGAGGTTTAATGTTGATGAATTAATATAGTGGGTTGATTTTAAAATTAATTTTGAATTAAGGAGCGTTGTGTGGGAAGTGTGATGTGTCTAAGAAAAGCAATAACTTGCAAGCAGAAACGAAATAAGCAGTGAGTGTTACAAAACTTTGCCTATATTAAGAATTGTTTGCTTACTTTAAATAACACAAAAACTTTGACTAAATGAGGGGAGTCAAGTCCAAAACAAAATACCATGCTATTTTGCAGAGATCGCTCATAAGAGCACCGGGAAAAGATCACACGTGGTATTCTCCTTTGGAGTGAGACCTCTTTTGTGTGTGAGGTGTTTCAACTAGAATTATGTGGTTGCTTGAAAAAAAAGAAAAAAAAAGTTTGAAAATAAAAGCAAAATAAATCTATTTAGGGTGGGATTGAACCACCGATTAAGTAAAATTTATGAATGTAAGTATTTTTTTCCCTTACTTATACTATCCGAGGTAAAATTTTACTTAATTTTTTGTTGATTATGGTTGTTGACTTTATGGGTTGCAGGTAAAAAAAAAAAAAGGAGTTGTGGGTCTAAAAGAGGGTAGCAACCACTACAAAGTGAGACCAACTCAGACCACACAACTGTTACAAATATTATATGTGTGGTGTCGCGTGACTGTTAAAAGAAATTCCACATGGTCGTGCATTAAGAGACACTTTTCCTGCACAGTCGATTTATGTGGGAAATTAAGCTCCAATTTCTGCAAAAGGTTAGCAAAATGACATATGGGTGGAAAAACGAGGTACCCGCAAACAAATGTGAGAAATAAAAACTACAAAATATGGGAGGAAATGAGAAAGAAAGTAGAACCTAAACCCAGTGGATTCGTCACTCTTGTTGGTGGTTATTTCTCTCAAAGCGCATGTGAAAAGACAAAATAATCACGTTATTAAATGAAAACATACAATAGGTTAATTGTTCATTAGAAACTAAGTAAGATCAATAATCCATAAAACAATAAGGAAACACAAGTAATTTAAGTAAAGTAAATAGATACAAGCAATGATATATGTGGCCTGATACTTGTATCAGCAGTATGTATTTTGTTAGTTTATTATGGTTATCTATTATGGACACTTGATGGTTTGAAGACAGTTTACGTAGTTTATACTACCAGCATATGTAAGATTTAACTTATCATATTAATGAAAAGTTATGAATTTTTCCCTTGTGAAAAAATGTAAAGTAAATAGAAAAAAAAAATACTATTTCATAAAAATAACCCAATAAAAAAGGCAAGAATGTTAAGTAATCATTGAGTTTACCGTAACTTCACCTTGTTGTGTAACTGGCTACAAGGGGAGCAACTCAGTCCCTCTCAAGGGATGGGCCTTTGTGTCCTTTTCTCTCTCTTAGTCCTCCTTAATTTTGCACAATATTGTCAACACAACCTTAATCTGGATGTCTCCATGAATTCCTTAGCCCGACTCTTCTTGTATAGACCCTAGTGGATGAGCTTTTCTAGAAAACTTTCAATAGCCATTGTAGATCATTTTTATGGAAAAAACGGAGCTTGGAGTCGATTTTCCCTCGACCAAAAGGTGAGAATCCAGATGTGTGCGACTGGGCGTTGTCAAATCCATGGGATAGAGAGTTAAAAACATGGAAACAATTGTTGTGAGGCTTTTCCACTAGCATCAACGCGGTCACACGAGTTTATTGAAGAACATATGTATGGTTCTGTGTGATTAGTCAGAAAGTTGCATAGTGAATGAAATTCTAATATCTTCCTATCTATTTTCATGATTCAGGAAGTTCTTTCATCCAAGATTGTTTTCTCTTGTATTTTAACTTATTTCTAACATGCTACTATTTTGTTATCGTCTATATGGAATTTTGGGATAACAATGATCCTGCAATGGTTAATTAAGGTCCAAGGGTAGAAAAACCCTGTAATACTTGTGTACCAATTTTGATGTTTAGAGTGTATGGCCCAACATATGGACTTTGAGGGTGTTAAAAGGAGGTTTGATATTGTTACAAAACTTTGAAACTTAAATATGCTTCAAACTCTCGTCCCCATAGAGTGGTAACCTGATTTGATACCACTCATCAAGATAGCAAGAGGAATGAAACTAAATATCATCACAATACATAGAAATTAAGTAAAGAAGGAATAATAATATGGCAATAACTTTGTTCTTTATTAAATAGTCAGAAAATGGAAAATAAGATAAAGAGAACAATAATATGATGATATCCAACTCTTTATTAAATGGAAAAATATTTTACTTCTACATCATGAAGGGAAAAAATATGTCCCTTTACAAATGAAAGGCATGTATATATTGTACCTATGAGTGATTTTTCACCTAGGACTCATGCACTTTTGTTATTTGTTTTATTTTCAAATACCATGGGTAAATATTATAAACCACTAACGGTAAAAACTAATGAATGAGTGTACAAGGTAAAAACTAATTCATGATAATTAAATTAGATATTCACCAATTTATTATGATTTATTTTGTTTTGTTTTCTTCCACCTTGCAAATGCGATGGGTGGATACTTTGGTTTACCAAAACCATGGACTTGTAATCCTCCAAGTGGAAAACAATTATTAACCATGGTGATTCATCATATCAGTTCATGAGGTATATAATGGTAGCATGATCTCTATGGATCAATTCATGAGGTATTTGACGGTAGTATGATTTGTATGCACAAATGTCAAGTAATCGATAACATAATGCCTAAACTTATTAAGGGCGTAACTACTGCAAGTATTTTTTTCTTGATTTATGAATAGTTTAGCTCTACATTGATTATTTATTTTTGAAAAAGTAAATGGCTTAATGCATTTTGTCCTCTTGTTGTCCCATAACTGATCCCACTACTTTACTTGAGTCGTCGACATGGAAGTGGAAAGGAAGCTTCCAATTGAAGCCTTGTAGGATGGGTGTTGATGTAAGTTTTTATTTTATGCAATCAAGGGTTTTTTGGAATTGCGAGGTCCAACATAATTCTATGTACTTGGTCAATAGAGAAAACAAGGGAGAGGCCAATCTGTTGAAATCCTTTATAAATATCCTATAGTAACTTACATAGCCAAATATTTTTTTGAAATGTTTTTGCTTCTCAAGAATGAGAAGGTGTTTTTTAATATTTACTTTGTTTGGTTCTACCTCAATTCCCCGAGAAGACAAATACTATCCTAAGGAAAACCCTTCATTCATAAGAAAATGACATTTTTCATGGCTAAGGGAGGGGTTCATTTCTTCACACCCTTGAAGAACTTTATAAAGATTGACCAAGGCTTCATTAAGAAGTTACCATAAGGTTTTGAGTATATTGATAATGTCATAGATGATGTCTGAAAAGATATTGAGTACAACTCTCTAGAACATGGTAGGAGCATTGCCCAGCCTAAAAGGAAGGACACTATAGGTAAATTTTCCCCAAGAACAAGTGGAAGTACTTTTATTTTGATCTTATAGAAAAAATTGTATCTGATTATATCCACTAAATCCATTCAAGAATAAGAAGTATTGTTTCCTGCTAAAACACATGTAGCTTGATCAATAATCACAAAGGAAAATGATCTTTCCTAGTGGCTTTGTAAAGTTCCTTGCAGTCTACACATACTCTCCATTTACCATTATTCTTAGGGACAATGACTAAGACGAAACCAACATCTAAGAGTTCTTGTAGTTCTTCTTTTAAAATGTCTTTTACTGCAATATTCATCCTTCCTCTAGGTTGCATGATAGGTTTGTGATTTTCTTTGATATAAATTTGATGGGAACAAGTGAAGGGATGGATGCCCTTCATATCCTTGTAGTCCCATACAAATGATGGGATAATATTTTTCAACATAGTCAACAATTTATGCTCTTGGTGAGAAATAAAGTTTGTGTTTATTTTTAGAGTTTTAAAGAGGAATATTTCTATGGTTTTAATGGCAAGATTATTATATTATGTTATGAACAAATATGCCCACACATTTCTCTCTTGGTTATCAAAGAATGTACATTGTTTTCCACCATTTAAGCCACTAATTTATATAATATTAGAGTATTGATTTTGCAGGGAATTGGAAGTAAAAAGTATCTTCATCAACTTGTTTGCTACCCAAGGACTTGTCAATTTTACAAATAGGCTAGGTGGAAATATCGATGCATACTTCTTCTCCCTCCTCTACCCATGTTCGAAATTCTACTTCAACTAGTGGTTGAGTAGGATGGTAAAAGATAAGTTGTTTTTGGAATTGACCATTTGTGATATTCATGTTACTTGCTCTACAACTGATATAAGAATTTGTTGTTGCCAACGGAGGTCTTCCCAAAATAAGTGGATTCCCATTGAATTAGGTTTTTGGTTGGAGTGCTAAAAAAGATGGGATACTCCTAGGAGTCAATGGAGACTATGACATCTTATAACATTCCTTTCGGCTCCATTGTTGACCTATTAGCAAGCTAGACTATAGTAGTGGTTTGCCTTAGTGAATCTTGTAGGTTTAGTTTTAGCATTGTGCCTTTAATAATGATATTGATTGTGGCACCTAAATCAATCAACGCATTTTTTATAGAGATCTTAATGATTTGGAAATTTACCATAGGGTTTGTTAAGTCCAAATACATGGACGCAATCAGTCTCCCAAGCATAAGGTTTGTGAACTGCCCTATCAAAATTATAGTGTGAGTAGATCTTCTTTTCCTCCTACGTTGCTTAAGGAATTTTTCATTCAATTCATTTACTTTAACGAGCTCGAAAAGACAAGTGCTCGGAAATATTTTCACAATATCGGAGTCTGAAAAGAGCTAAAAGAAGACTCCAGGGGTTCCTTTTTCGCTGTTATAGAAGCTCGAAAAAGAGATAAAAGTGTGCTTCAAATCATTTTTCATTTTTAACAAAGCTCGAAAAATAAGGAGAAAAATTATGCTTTGCAGTCAAGTCTTTCTTTGAATAAATTTGCATGACTAATTTGTTCATCATTTGTATTTCCTATTCAGAACAACATCAAATGGATTAAAAATACTTGTTTCATGATAAAAACATAATAAAACTATAGTCATAGCAATAAATTTAACTTGCAAACAATTAAATGACTATATAAAGTAGTTTCATTATTCGTTTTTACCATTCCATAGTTACCATTTGCATTTTGGAGCTCTGAACCTGATTTTGCCCCCGAACTTCAGTCGTTGATTGCGGTCATTTCTGTGGATGAATTTCGTCGTCGTTTGATCCAGGTTAGTAGCATGAACCTCCTCTTCCTTTTAGTAATCATTTCATTTCCATTCCTTGCAAATTTGTAGGGTTTTAAGCCCCCCAGGGTAAATTCTGCCCAAAATGAGGGCAACATGCCCCTAAATGTCGAAACCTGCATTGCATATCAGGTACAATGAAGGGTACCTACATGTGCAACGCACTGTCTCAACCAAGGGAGTGCGTTGGGCACAGTTCAAGTTTTTGGTTTTCATGTTGTGCTCAAAATTTGCCTAGTTTTTTGCAATGAATGGTATCTAATGGATCTTATGGTTATATTTCAGGTTTCCATAGGATTATAATGACGATTACATGGAGGGAAAGAAAACATGAAGAACAATATATGATTGCCTTGAATGATCCAGGTACTGTAAGAGCTCTAAGAGATTGTGGACTACTTAAGTACTTACAGGGTTTGCCCATTTCTCTCACAGGGTCTACCATTGGAGGAGAGACAGTGAGGGATTATGTTATGTAGTATTTCTATCCAGGGGCAGAACCTAGCAAATATGGAAAAATAAACATCCGAGATGTCAGGGATTTGCCTTTAAGAACCATCCTTTTCACTATCGTTAAACTTGTTGGCACCGTTACACTACATGTAGCGGATAGATCGTATATGCAATATGCGCTATAGTGCTTATAGCCAACAGTCTTCAACTGGTCTGAAGTTGTTCTATCTCAGATAAAGGAAAAAATGAATAAAGCAAAGGGAGGAAGGAAGAAAAAATTCAGTTATGGTTCAATCCTCATCTCCTTCGCTTTGGAACGGATTCCACTGATACAGCCACAACATGTAACATTGGATATATCTAATCCTAGAGATCCTCGAATGCAGAGATGGGTAGAACTCATGGGTCGGCATGCAGGCCAATCGACCGTTATGTTATCTACTACAGTCTTTGCCTGGTTCCAGCGATATATTGTCGCCATCAATGAGTACACATACACAGGCGTCGACTTCCAAAGAGATCCAGATCTAGTATTACCAGAAGGTGCTCAGTGGGGTGCAATAGGTAAGAATGATTTGACCATGTTTTTTGTTTTTTCTAAGGTTTATAAAATGTTTTTGTGCTTTGATTTCTTTCCAAGACTAAGCTAAATGTTTGATGTAATGCAGATATCGGTCATGTTCAACCAATAGAGGAACCAGAGCGCGAAGCAGATGCGCCAGCAGAGAGGGTTGTTGGGAGAGCAGTCCTTCAGGACCTTGATATGGCTGAGACTCTGGCTGAGCTTCAACAGCACATAGAGGGGTTGACCTTCGGAATTTCGGATTTCCGAATCAAAGAACTTCCCATGCGACTGCAGCGACACACAATTGGGGTTCCTAACCATTGGATGCAGTTGCTACGTAGGATTGCTAGATCTATAGCATGTTACCATGAGCACCACTAGTTTACTTGTGACATTTTGCATACATTTTGAGGTCAGATGACCAATGTGTCTTGGGCACAAATTTTGTAAAAACCTATAACTATCTATCTATATGTTTTCAGAGTTTTTCCTATGTTTAATGCACAATCCTATTCAATGATGTGAACATTTTCTTTACCTATGTCGCAAAGGTCTGTCTAAAACTTGATTAGCTAATGAATCAGTTAAAGTGTTCAAATTTCTGGAAATGTGTTGATATTCAACAAAATCAAAATGTCTTTCCAAAGTAGAACTCTTAGGAACAATCTAAGAAGTGTTGGATTTCTAACAGTATAAATACTAGTAAGTTGTAATACCACAAGTTGTGAGTCTAACCTTATGATTATGCGGTTAATACCAAATGAAATGGCATCAGAGAGAATTTTGATCAATGCGCTATACTCAGCAATATCATTCGTCGATCTACCAGTACAAATCCCTTGATAACTCACTAACTCGCTGTTCGGAGCGAAAATGGCCCACGCTGCAGAGGACAAATTCTACGTACTACGAATAGCACCATCAGCATATCCAACAAATGGTTTTGAAGATTCAGACATCTGCCATAAAATGTAAAGTGGATTACTAACGTCAAGAAAACTCTAAAAAAAAATTAAGATAGTGAATGCAAATCAACAACATATAAACAATATAATACAAAAAATTACTACGCTCATGATTAAGCATAGTAACGTTTCAAATACAACCCATTTCTAGGTTGTTCCAATGGAATCCCATCGTAATCAACTAACTCGTAGGCACCCTTAGCAAGAACTCTTTTGAAAATATAGGGGCCATGCCATAATGGCTCGATTTTCCCTTTACCTATTACATCAGCTTCTTGGTTGTAAAGAAGGACCAAGTCTCCCTCCGAGTAGATGTGAGGCTTGACATTTTTGTCGTATTGCGCCTTTATATGTCTCTTATGCACTTCGTTGGCCAATTGGGCTTCACGACGCGTTTCATCAAGATAGATGAAGTTAAGGAGATGTGCTTCTTCTTCTGAGGTGTTAGGTAACAAGTCAATCGCAAGTTTTAACGATGATATTTCACATTGGATTGGTAACATAGCTTCCAGACCATACACCAATTGAAAAGGAGTAAATCCAGTTGCCTTTCTCACCGAGGTTTGATACGCCCACAAGGCGGAGTATAGGATCAAGTGCCAATTCCTTTTACAAACTCCTATCATTCGTTGAAGCATTCGTTTAAGAATTTTGTTAATAGCCTCAACTTGTCCATTTGATTGTGGATAATAAGGAGTATAATTATCATGTCACAATCCTAACTTGGTAGTCAATTCAGACATCATATGGTTGCGAAAATGCTTCCCATGATCCGTAACTATAGCCTGTGGGACCCCAAACCATGCAATAACGTGGTTGATGAAAAACAATGCAGCTGTTAGTCCTGTGTTATTAAATGTAGGCATCTCTTCGGCCCATTTGGTAAAATAGTCAACTGCGACAATAATATAACCATGCCCCCCAGACGAAGGAGGGTTACAAGTCATGAATTCAATACCCCATTTTGTAAATGGTCCAGCAGAGACAACAAGATGCATTGGCGCTGGTGGTTTGCGAATTTTACGATAAAAAATATGGCATGCATGACAACTTCTGACTGCGAGGATGCAATCTTGAAATATATTAGGCCAAAAGTAACCGGTCTGGAGTATCTTCTGCACGGTAGCATATCCAGATAAGTTTCCACCACAAGCCCCATCATGACTATAATTTAACACTTTTTCGGCCTCCTCGTGAGTGAAGCACCTCCTTAAAATGGTATCGACACCACGACAATAAAGTGTATCGCCAACAATCAGATAATCTTTGGCTTGGTATTGAATACGTCGTTGTTCAAAGCGAGAGGTATTAGGTCAAAAAGTTTGGGTTTGGAGATAAATGATGAAATCCCCGTACCAAGGATCAAATGATCCGATCAAAAACAGAGACTCCTCTGGAATAGATGGTTCCGGCGTAGTAGGAGTACTATCAGAGGGAAGGTCACAGAGAAGCTCAGCCAAAACTAAAGACTTATTTGACTTGGATTTGATGAATTCCAAATCAAATTCCTACAAAATGACAATCCATTTTTAATATTTTCCCCCTAGCAATTGACGTGATAAGATATAATTCATGGGGTTGTAATCTGAAACTATTGTTGTTTTTCGTAGCAAGATATAATGGCGAAATATTTAGACAGCTTGAACAGCTGCCAAGGCAAGCTTTTCCACGTACAAATACTTAACTTCTGTATGATTGAGATAACGACTCTAATAATAGATCAGATGTTCAATTCCATGTTCTACTTGGACCAAAAACCATAGCTATGGTCGTTTCAGCTGCAGCGATATATAGGAAATAATCATTTTGATAATTGGGAGGATACATTAATGACGCTCAGACAAGATGGTCTGTGACATCATCAAAAGAAGCTTGTGCAACTTGGTCCTAATGGAAGGGAACCCCCTTTTTCAATAACCGAGTAAATCCTTTAGCCATTTCGGTGTAGTTTGGAATGAACCTTCTCAGGAAGTTAGCCTTTCCTTGAAGTTTTTTTATCTAAAGTAAGTTTGATGGTGTAGCAAATCAAGAATGGCCTGAACCTTCAGTGGGTCTATTCTAATTCATTCTTTTGATACTACGAATCTGAGCAATCGACTAGAACCAACACAAAACACACATTTATGTGGATTGAGGTGTATCTTGTAGTGTCTATAGTGTAATAAAATGGCTCTCAAATGCATCGGGTGATTAGTTCGATTTCGTGAATGTGCTGGTAAATCATCTACATATGGTTGAAAAATGTACTTGATGTCATTGAAAGCATAATCTATTGCTCTCTGAAAAGTTGCCCCGGCATTCTTTAAACCAAACAGAAGTTTCCTATATGTGAATGTGCCCCAAGGACAGATGAATGTTGTCTTATGTCGGTCATCTGGGCGGATATTGATTTGATTGTAGCCAGAAAATCCATCCATGAACGAGAATATTTCACATCCAGCACAATCGTCAATAATATGGTCGATAAAGGGAGTAGGATAGTTGTCTTTTGGACAAGCATGATTAACATCCTGATAATCGACACACAATCTAATGGTTCATTGTTTTTTCATAATAGGAATGATATTGGAAACCCACTCAATTAGTGGAACAGGGTAAATGAAACCAACACGAAAAAGTTTTTCAACTTCTACTTTGATGGCAGCGACTTTCTTCGGATGAACAGGACGAAGCCGTTAGCGCACCGGTTTGACATCGTGATACATATTAATAGTGTGTTCAACTATACTAGTATCTATGCCTGACATTTCCTCGTAAGACCAAGTGAATACGTCACGAAATTCATGAAAAAGAGAGCGATATGAATCAAGTTCTGATGGAGAACAAGATACACCGACATGAATATTTTCTACAATGCTAAGTTTGGTTGAAATATTGATATAAATGGTTTCTTCGATATTTGATAAGTTTCGCTCAGAATTATTGCATTAATTTGAAAATAATTCGAAAAGAAAGCTTTGATGGATGGGTGATATAGTTCACTGAGATCGTTTTTTTCATAATCTCGAAGATGGGAATGATGATGATAATCTTCCCATGGTTATCCTTCTGACATCATAGCTTCCAAAATATTTTCATCTGTCAAAAACTTTGAGAAAAGTGGATCAAATGGATTACCAAAATCTAACGAACGATCAAAACAAACACTCAGCGATGTTGATTTCGAATTTGTCGCCCAAGCCAAATTGATTGATTGCTATGCCAGATCAATAGGGTTGGGCAGTAAAACATCATCCAACATAGAAATTTCAGAATCACCCGTACTCTCCCTTAAGCCAGATAGAGTGGAAGAGATCATGTAGCAGGTCTCTATACTTGCAATTTACACTGATGCCGTAGGCAGCGGTAATGCAAAGGTTCCCATAAGAGTGGAATCCTTTAAGAGTCATACACCAATGTTCTGGATTTCTAGTTGGGGTAAGTGAACAAACTGAACGCTTCCAATTACTTGCGAAGCGGAGGCAAAAAAGGATAATTGATGAATGACTATGATTGTACCTTTACATGGAAAGGCAATCATTTTAAAGTATGTAGAAACAATGGCAGTCATTGCATATACCCATGGTCTTCCAAGTAAAATATTATAGTCAAGGGGTCTGTCAACAACCTCGACATCAATATTCATTGTTTTTCCCCCTAGTTCAACATGCAGGTTATTAATAATACCACAAGGTTTATATGTTATTCCATCAAAAGCCTTTAACGTTGTTGATGATTGTGATAATCGCGGCGAGCCAAGTGACTTCCAGCAATTTAGAGACATAATGCACGTAGAAGCTCCCTCATCAATAATAGTGCGATGAACAAGGTGATTGAGAACATTTACTTGTATGGAGAATGCCAATTTTGCTGGTAGTTGCGGTACATAGCCATATGATTAAAGACGACAAGATTAGAATTAGTCAGATCAATTCCACCAATGGTCGACAATAAAGCCTGCTTCTGGGAGGGACAATTTTGTAATACCTCAAGAGCAGACATAGTTAAAGGGAAATGAGCCAAATCTTCAACTATATTGTAATTTTGTGCAGCTCTTGCTTGAGGATTATATGTCGATTTATGAATTACTCCCTTTGGTGGCTTAATTGTCAATTCAGGAATAACAATAGGTGGTACTGATTCAGTAGATGGATTCGTTATCAAGGTAGTAGGTTGATTAGTGGCCAGACTACCATAGTCTTTATTCCGCGTCGACACCAAAATATATTGTGAAGGTTTTGTGGTTGATAACATTAACGCTTGGGAACTAGGAGCTGGTTCTGTAGCAACCAAATTAGTGTCTGGATTTTGAAATGGGTCTGTCAACACAGCTGATGCATGGGAAGTCTTAATGATTTTTTAGACTTCAGCATGGTGAGGACAATCCCTAACAAAATGTTCCTCGTTACAGATTATGCATAAATAACGAGGTTTATGTGGTCCTGACGGTTGATCAGATGATCTTTCCTGCTGGTTAGAAGTTTGCTTTTTCTTTGATTTCCCCTTTTTCTTACTTCCTGGTTGCTTATCACTTTTGACTTTGTCAAATGACATGGTGTTAATTTCGGAAGTAGGAGCATGATCAGATGCAGTAGTGTGGTGTGTGTTTGCAGCGCCTATCAAGTCGTCTCCGACATGAGAGTCCTTTATTTGAGGAGGAACATTGAAATTAGATCGTGACGCATTAGGAATTTTTTCATAGAGCGTGCCAGATTGAGTGTAAATCAAGTCTAAATACTAGGCACGAGCGATAACTTGCTCTTCTGTGATGACGCCACCTTTAGCCACATCCTCAATTATAGATGGTAACAGGGAATTAATGAACAATTCAACAAGGAGTTGATCCGGAAAAAATGTCTTAACCATTCGTCGACGGCGATGCCACTCATGAATATGATCAGAAATGTGAGTAGCATTAGTCTGTTTGAAATTGGTCAAGAGTTCCATTCCAGTTTCGTATATGATCGGTAACTGGAAATGGGCCAAAAAGAAAGTAGCTAAGGCAGTGAAATTTTCAAAAGAAGCTCTAGGTAACTCAATGTACCATTTAGCAGCCAGACCTGTAAACGTACCCTGGAAAAGACGTAGTTGAACATAATCATCATTCAGGGAATTTGATGAACACCATAAATGATAAGTCATGACATGAGTTGATGGATCTTCTCCAGGGTTTCCATTGAATTTAGGAATATCAGAGGGTAATTTATGAGGTATCCCCGGCCACCAAGGAGCATAATTTATGGGATCATTGGTTAACTGGTTTAAATCTAGTAATTCTAAGGTTGCAAAAAAAGGCAACTGTCGATTAAGGTCAGGTTGAGCATAGCCAAGATAAGATGGAATTTCTTTGGCAATAGGTCTTTGAGCACCAGCATATGAAATCTGCTGCTAGTAACCCAAATAAGGGTTATTTTGCATAGCAAATGCTTGAGAATTATGTTGACCAAAACCTGGATATGATACTTGTTGAAATGAAGTTTGAGGGATTTGCGCCTGTGGCTGCCAAGGGGTCTGTCCACCAATGTTATAACCCAAATTATTATAAGTTGGATTCAGTTGATGTGTATAACCAAGTTGCGTTTGTGACATCCCATAAAATGGTATACCAACTTGTGAATAAATTATCCCTGATACAGGTTGTTGTAAATTAACCAAAGGATTGTGAGTCTGTGGACCCAACATTTGAAGATATTGAGTTGAAGAACTCACCTGATAAGGTTAATGTACAATATTTTGATTCTGTAATAGGGGTATAGATGTATTAACAAGTGGTAATGAAGTGGGTGTAAGAGGTTGAACCAGTTGATACGAGTGTACAATCGTTTGTGGTTGGATAGGCAGAGTGGGCTGCCATTGACAAACATTCATGTCAACATTAGTTTGACCAAACAGTGACTGAGTACTATCATATTGGGTGACCAAAGGTTGTCCCTCAGCATAATGAGGATAATAAGATGGAAAATATTGTTCTTTGAATGCTGGGAGTCCAGTTGATATGGTACTTAAAGGAATTGACCCAAAAGGACCAACTTGATATTTCCCTGATAATGTATGTAATGAATCAAGTCGTTTAGTACTGATGATAGGACTACCATTTAAAACAATAGATGATAACATTGGAAAAGACCATCAACGTGAAGATGCACCAGAGAAAGTGCCAGATAATTATTTGTAACCTGTTGGGACCGAAGGGTCACCGTGCAAATATGACTCTGGTGAGGTAGTGAACATCGATGGAGTAGCGAGGGTAGGAGCTGACGTAATTGGAACAGCAGACCCAACCGAAGATGTTGGTTCAGACATGGTTGTTTGACCAAATTAATACCCTCGAAAATCGACGGAAGATTGAATGGCAATAGGATCATCAAAAGCAGATGGAAACGATTGAGGAAAAGACTAGTACAGGTAAAGGTCCCCCCCCGACCCCTCCAAAATGGGTTGGAGCTAAAGGTGTATTGTCTTGTGGAATTTCTTCAATCGCAATTAAACCAGGAAGAAGAACTTCACCGTTAGGCCCAAAATATATTTTAGACGGTTGACTGTGTGATATAAGAGTTTCAATAGCTACATAACTTTGTGGGATGACCAAGGTAGGAACAACTTCCGGTTTTTCAACTTCAGGATTCAGATGTTCTGGAAAAGAAGAGACAGGATCTGGATCAATTTGTGATTGAACAACGTCGGGTCCAGGAGGTATGGTCTCAGCGATTGAATGGATCGTGACCACGGTAGCTGTGAAGACTCTGTTTCGACAACAGTGGACGAATTAGGATGTGTGGAAACAATTTGAGCTAACTCTGGGTTAAAAGATGGTGTTTTTCCAGAGCTGCGAATTGTACTTGATTCGGCAGATCATGATCACCTTTGCCTACCATAATTAACTTCCGGTGGTAAATGTTAGAAAATTATATATTATGGAGAAATGCAACACATAAAATATGCAAAAAATACAAGCACACAAAACACATAAAACCATAGAGATACAAATATACGTGGTTCACCCAGTTTGGGCTATGTCCACCCCGAACAGCCAGTCCTTCCTTTCTATTATCCAGCAAAAATTGAAGAGACAAAACCTACAGCAGATCTGTTGTAATATCCTCTGTTCTCTCTCACAGTCTCCCTATCTGTTTCCCGCTTCGAGAATACACATACCTTTGAAGCCCGCAGTGTCTGATACCCTCATATATATACAATGGGGTTTCCTTCTAGGGCAAAAAACCCTAAACTAAACATAACTTCTACCGTCAGATCATCCGCCTATGAACGACCCAGATTGACTAGAAATTACTATACTTTTACAAGGCATTTTTACATCTGTTTTTAGCTTGAGCGCGCCTGGACCCCCGCCGAAGGGGCTGTATTTGCCACCCCCTACAGACCCCCACGGTAGCAATTAATTACGGGCGGCGTTGCCGCCCCTTTTAAGGTACAAGGGTCCAATGTTGTGATACAAAGTAAACAAGATAATCAGGCTCCACACCCAACAATCTCCCACTTGGAGACTGATTGTAGCAACTCCACCGCTGCTTCATTTGCTAGAAAATGACTCCTCTTTGGACCTGGTTGTTCCTCATCTTCATCGTCATCCTTGAAGACCAATTGAAATTGAGCACATTCTCAGTTTCTCCCTGGTTACAACTTTTGTTAGCATATCTGCAGGATTCTGGCTAGTGTGTATCTTTTCCAGCTTCAACTCTCCATCTTCCAATACTGACCGTATGAAATGGTTCTTGAGATGTATGTGTTTAGTCCTGGAATGAAATGCTGAGTTCTTTGCAAGATGAATGGCACTTTGGCTATCACTATATAACGTGCCCATATCATGCTTCTTACCCAATTCATCCATAAACCTTTGTAACCAAATCATTTCCTTACTAGCCTTTGTAGCAGCAACATACTCTGCTTCTGTTGTTGAAAGTGCAACAACACTCTGGATTTTTGAAACCCAACTAACAGTTTTTCCACCTACAGTAAATACATATCTTGTAGTGCTCCTCCCGTTATCTCTGTCACTTGCCATATCTGCATCAACATATCCCTATAGAGCAATGTTTGAACCACCAAAGCATAATGCTTGATTTGTGGTACCTCTCAAATATATTAGAATCCATTTTACTGCCATCCAATGTTATTTTCCTGGATTGTTCATGTACTTTCTTACAACTCCCATTGCATGTGCAATATCAGGCCTTGTGGAGACCATTGGATACATTAAGCTTCCAACTGTTGATGCATATGGAACTTTAGACATATATTCCATTTCTTGGTGGGTCTTAGGGCACATCTCCTTAATAAGTTTGAAATGGCTAGCAAAAGGTGTACTAACTGGTTTTTCATTCTGCATATTAAATCTTTTCAACACCTTGTGTATGTACTCATTCTATGACAGTGTTAATTTGGGATTTTTCCTGTCTCTAGTTATTCTCATACCAAGGATTTGTTTTGCAGCTCCCAAATCCTTCATTGCAAATGAATTTGCCAATTTTCTTTTGAGCACATTTATTTCCTGCATGTTAGACCCTGCAACAAGCATGTCATCTACATATAATAACAATATAATATAGCTGCCATCATTTTGCCTTTTTAGATAAACACAATGATCAGAGTGACATCTAGTATAACCTTGTTCAGACATAAACTTGTCAAATTTTAGATACCACTGGAGCCTGTTTTAAGCCATACAAGCTCTTCTTTAACATGCACACCAATTTTTCTTTCCCTTTTACCTCATATCCTTCAGGTTGCTACATGTATATCTCTTCCTCCAAATCTCCATGGAGAAATGTTGTCTTTACATCTAACTGTTCGAGATGTAAATCTTCCGCTGCTACAAGACTTAAAATAGTTCTGATTGAAGTCATTTTAACAACAGGAGAAAATATTTCATCAAAATCAATACCTTTCTTCTATGCAAACCCCTTCACCACAAGTCTGGCTTTGTACCTCTGTTTTCCTCCATCTTCTTCCTTCAGCCTGTAAACCCATTTATTCTGCAATGTTTATCATCACCCAAACAAACTTGTCCAAAATCTCCTTGAACATAGTCATGAAAATATTTCTTATCAGGTGTGGCATGGAATGAGGCCCCTAAATCTACAACCCAAGAATCAGTAACATTTTCGAAAGAAAGAATCAAAGCATCTTGTAACACATCACCTGTCACATTTGCTTCATGATTGTTTTCTTACTGTGTGTCTCCTTCTTTTCCCTTCCGAGATCTACAGTCTTTCTTTAGGTGTCCTTTCTTTCCACATTTCCAGCACACTATCCCCGATCTGGACTTGGATCTACCTTTTCTTGATTTACTGCGATATCCTGAGCTCTTTCCTCTTTCCATTCTCCTTCCCCTAGACTCTGCACTCAAAGCATTACCCGATGTCTCACCGGAGCTTTTCCGTCGCATTTCCTCGCTAAGGATAGCACCAACAACATCATCAAACTTTAAAGTACTAGATCCAGAGACAGAGTTACTAATGGCCATTACTAAACCATTCCAACTCTCTAGCAATGAGCACAAGAATAACATAGCTCTAACTTCATCATCAAAGTTTACCCCTACAGAACTTAACTGACTGGTAACTGTATTAAATTCATTTAAATGGTTTGCAACAGATCCACCTTCCGACATCTTCATATTAAATAGTTGTTTCATAAGAAATACCTTGTTTGAGGCCGAGGGTTTTTCATATAGTTTCGCCAACGTCTGCATCAAACCCTCTGTTGTTGTTTCCTTCGAAATATTGAAGGCGACTGACGCCGCAAGACATAACTGTACTATTCTGAGTGCCTTTCGATCGAGAATGTTCCATTCCGCGTCTGTTATGGCCGCTGGCTTCTTTGTTTTTCCGCTCAATGGTAGGTATAGATCTTTCTGATACAGATAATCTTTCATCTGCATCTTCCACAACGGGAAGTTTTGGCCGTTAAATTTCTCAACCCTAAACTTACCATCGTCCGCCATTGCTCCCACTCGAACCAGGAACCCTTCTTTCCTGCGAGTTTATCAGCCAAATATACCTTCGGCTCTGATACCAATTGTTAGAAAATTATATATTATGGAGAAATGCAACACATAAAATATGTGAAAAATACAAGCACACGAAACACATAAAACCAGAGAGACACAGATATACGTGGTTCACCCAGTTTGGGCTACGTCCACCCTGAACAGCCAGTCCTTCCTTTCTATTATCCAGCAAAAATTGAAGAGACAAAACCTACAGCAGATCTGTTGTAATATCCTTTGTTCTCTCTCATAGTCTCCCTATCTGTTTCTCGCTCTGAGAATACACACATAATACACAGCCGCAATACAATACCTTCATATATACAAGGGGGTTGCCTTCTAGGGCAAAAAAACCTAAACTAAACATAACTTCTACCATCAGATCATTTGCCTATGAACGGCCCAGATTGACTAGAAATTACTATACTTTTACAAGGCAATTTTACATCTGTTTTTAGCTTCGGGGCGCTGCCCCCGAAAAGCGCTGCCACCCCCCCTAGACCCCCCATGGCAACGATTAATTACGGGCGGCGTTGCCACCCTTTTTAAGGTACAGGGGTCCAATGCTGTGATACAAAGTAAACAAGATAATCTGGCTCCACACAACAATAAATGTGGTTTTAAATCTAATCTACACAAACGACGGGGGATAGGATTTTGTTCTTCCACGATTACTGATTTATTTTAACCAAAAACAAATAAACAAAAAGAGGGTAATGCTAAGCAAAAGGGTTTACCAAGAAACTATGAACTGCAGAATACCTCTTAACGAACCAAGAAGTATGAGCAAGTAATCTCCCCGAATGCTGTGTTCGGTGTATCACAATTTCAAGGCGGCCGACTCGGTTCACTATGGATGGATAGCACCTAAAAATTGTCCTCCCAAATATACCCGAAGGTATGTGGAGGCCCAAGTCCGTATTAGCGTTTTCTGATGTGAAACCACATAGTGAGAGCACCCCTTTATACTTATTGTATTGTAACACCGCCCAATATACCCGAAATTACGTGGACAAGCTACGATATACTTACATACGTGGAGTGAAATAACACACCTGGAATGTATCGCAGACAAGTTAACGACAGCTGCTATGTTTTACGACGCCGAAACACGTCTCTAGCCTGGACCTTCTAAATGTTATCGTTATGGTTCCAATGCGTTGTTAAGTAAATTGAGATTAATTTTATGTTGATCTTGCTTAACAATTTGCCTTTCAAAGGTTAACCGCGATGATGTGTATGAAATTCCTAAAATGCAAGCTAAGAATGATAAACAATCTTTCACTTTAAACTTTTTCAATGAAGAACATAGCTACTAAGGGAAGAGAGAAAATAATTTGAGAGCAAACAAATCAATGAACAAAACGAATCAATGAATCTCAAACTAAATGCAAATTTCCTAATGTTCCTTTTGCAAAACACACATTATTCTACATGCAAATGCAAGTTTTTCTTTTCAGATTCCTTAATGTTATGAATGCAGAAAAAGAAACTAGGTGCACTAAATCAACAATTCAAATGCTTTTTACTTTCGAGAAATGAAGAATACAAACAACAATTTCTCTTTTGAAGGAAAAACAAGGATTTCAACAATAATTTCTCCTATTAAGGAAATGAAGATTTTTTATGACAATTTCCTATTTTGAAATCAAATGATTTTTAATGCAAATATAAAAAATACTTTGAAATCAACTTGTCAATGATAAAGAAAAACTTTTTTAAAACAACATTGAACAAATTTTCAGTCAAAGGAGAAGAAGTATATAGAGTCACTAGTCAATTGAGCATCAAACTTTTCAGAACACAGCAGTAAACAAAACTGAAGCAATTTGCAAAGTCAAATTCAAGGGAATTTGGGTACCTTTAGGAGTCAACACAGTCTCCAAGGGGAGACAGTGCTCTGCAACGCGGGCTAGGAAGGGAGACAGTGCTCTGCAAGCACTGTGTCCTGTCTAAGGGTGTGTTGAGCACAATATACAAAGAAAAATACTATTGTTTAACTCATTGTCTTTACAAATTAAGCTCTGAAAAAGTTTAACCTTTATGTGTAACAACTACTAGGTGGATAAACAAAGCAAATCATAGGCTTAAACACCTAGTACTAAGAGAAATTCTCCCCGGTGGAGTCACCAATTTGTTGGGCCAGAATTGTGAATTACGGATAAATCACGCTTTCCTAGACAGGTGCTAGTCTAGAACAACAGGTGAAAGACTATACAACTATTTCTCCTAACTCATAACAGATACACAGAGAGGATTGGAGGCTTACTTGTTCAGTCGCTTCCAAATGGCTCCTTCTGTCGCTTTTTCTGCAGCTTCAAATTCAAGTGGTTTGTGAGATGAATGCTTCCTGCAAGAAAGAACATTGAAAAAGTAGAAGATGCAATAATATAGATATATATTCAAGCTAGTTAGCTAAATCAGTAAAGCATAAACCATATACATCAACCAAGATCTTGCAATATGGAAAATCAAAGTCAATACAAATGCATATAGGGAAAAATAAGTAGTACTCTTTATTGATGATAGAAGGAGAGGTTACAACCTAGTGACTGATTTGAAGTGACCTTCCAGCAACGTTCCCAAGCCTCATCACAGTATAAATCTCTCCAGAAGTAGCTTCACAAATCTAGTTCTCAATTGAAAATTCTCCAACATTTCTCTACTCAAATTCTTCCTCTTCAAGCACTTAGATCTGTGTTCAATTTATAGACGAATTGTAGGTTTTTTTGCAATCAATAACTTTCCAAAAATAGGCAAGACATGTTTCCAGTCATGTAGATGTCAAATGGACACTTGGATCCAAAGCTTGACACATGTGAACTCTTCTAGAAGGCACTAGCCAAGTGGAGATTCCGGAACAATGAGAATTTCGCTCCCAATGTGACCAACACACCTTTGAATGTCGGGAAGTGCTTTGCAGAGCAGCCTTGCATGGGGCTACCTGCATATGCAATGCACTTAGGCCCCTTAGAGCCTACGTTGGTGAGCTCTCATATGCTATATAATAAGCTTCAAACCATGGAAACCCTTCCTTGATTTGTCTTGTTTCTTGTCTTAGGGCATGTAGCAACTGAAATGATAGGGAATGATAGACCCTTGATCATTAGTCCTGGAGATGATGTCCAGTTAACCAAGTCATTGGGAATGGTACTCAAATTGACCTATAATAGGGTTAGTTGTCACCTTTTTAGCCTAATTATTCTCTCTCTTTCACATTTAATTGCATTTTGTTATGTTTTTCTTAGTGAGAATGGTGTATTAAGGGTTATCATGCTTCAAGGCCTAATGTGGTTTAAATACAGGAAAATCAAGGGAATAATGCCATTTTTTAGGAATATTTCACAATCAGGGCTCAAAGTAGACAACAAGGAGTGATTATAGGAGGATTGACCACCTCCTTAAGTCCTAAAGGCGACCAATATCTCCTCGAGATTCTCCTCCAACAGCTCGAAATCAGAGGCAACCAAGCAAGTGAAAGAACAAAGGGAGCCAAGCTCCACTTCTCTCGAGTTCCCAAGGGAATAAACACCTACTTTTTAGGGAGTTTTTGGCAACTACCCTTGGGCATAAATAGGCTAAAGCAATAACTCACTAGGATTTGATTTTTGGTTGTAGCTAGAGCACCCTTGGCTCTTGTATTAGACATTTCTGACTTTCATATGTTATGTACAAGACTGTTATGAAATAAAATGAGTTTTTGGTTTCTTCTCCACTGAGTTAGTTTCAGGGAGCTGAGCTTGTGGGTTAGGGCCCAATCCATTGGCCTCAGTCTCTCTTATGTACTTGTGTTTTCTCTTATGTTGTAGTAGTAAACCTCTTTCATTTTATGTTAAGTAGCATATAAAAAATCGAAACTATGTGTTAAGCCTCCCTCTATCACCTCTTCCATTGGAGCTTGAGGATGAAGGTCTTCCACCACATACCAAAATGTTTTTCAGTTTATGATTTCTTGGAAAATTTAAATATTTTACTTTGCTTATCATGAACACGTTGTAGATGCAGAGGTAGATTTCTGTTTCAGTTGCATAGGTAGGTTTATTTAAATTCAACTCATCTTTTCCACTATTTTTATGATAAGTTTATCAATGATGAATGTATGAACAAGTAGTTTGATTGTAGGTTTGGAATAGAACAGAAGAGGAGGACCTATTCAACACCATCAGGTTCAGTCTACACCCATCATCAACCACCTTCCATCCAAGTCACCTACAACCCTGTTTTTTGGGAAATCACCACCACATCGTTGAGAGTCACCTTGAAGGTGAAAGACATGCTTTGTGAAGAGTTCTGAACTTGGCCAAGGGATTGTATACCCCTCATCTACCCATATACACCTTCACCCCACCTCTCCTAACCTTTTCCTCACTATTTCTAGCTTCAAACTCCACACAGCCCGTTTCCTGTAGCTTTTCAGGACATCCTGTAGCACTACAAGAAATCATGTAGAAGCTTCATGTAGCAGTGCCAGACACTCTCTCCTTTAGCCAAAAATCACTCTTTCACCTCATATAAGCCTAGACAAGACACCAATATACCTTCAGCTCTGAGACACTCTCTCCTTCAGCCAAAATTCACTCTTTCATCTCATATAAGCCTAGGCAAGCCACCAATAGACCTTCAACTTTGAACCTCTGGTCTAGGGTCCCTCTTATACCACCTCAACACCTCCTTCTTTTGCTACAAAACAGAGTCATTTAAAAGTGTGATTAGCTCATTGCTAGAGGCATCATTAAACACAGTAGTTAAGCATGAGATATATAGGATTAAATTAGTCATTTGATTCAATATGTGTGCTTTATATTAGTTTCCTTTTCTGCAATTCAATTCAGCAATCTAGCTTTTAAATTCCACTTAGTGTAATTTCCTTTCCTGCATTAGCAAAAGTGTGAATTTATCTTTCTTGCAATTAGCTAGATGAATTAGTGTGATCTAGAGTAGTTTCTTTCTCTGTTGATAGAGTAATGGTCATGATTTATTTCCAGTCTTAGATTACATTTAGAAGTGTGACATACTTCCTTTCCTAGAAGTAACCCTAGTAGTAGCACCTCACTGTAGAACTTAGATGAGGATGGCATGAGTATAACTCATTTGTTGTGCATATAGCACCGTCACCTCTAAGTTTGTACGAACCCCGGGTTGATAAAGTAAATTTGAGTAGCCTCTCGGAGTTGCAGAACTCTTGGTGCAATACTAGGGCTCACCACTTTGATCTGCCCTTTCCATGCCCATTTGATTATGTGTTAGAATTACCCATGTTGACATTCATTTTTCTAACTTCCTCTTCATGATTATAGGTCCCTTGAGTATTCTCCATACTCTTTGTCCTCATTTTTCCTTTTCTTTGTTATGCTTGCACTTTTATTTTACAATATGTATGTAACAAATATGTTAGATAGAAATATAAATCAACTTATACAAAACTATGTCTTTTTATGTTGTCGTGGACATTTAATGCTCCTGTAGGCCACCAAAGGCATTTTGATTTATCGAGAAAATTTTGGTTCAATTCAAAATTCTTGGTTGGTAGATGGATTTTCCTCCTCCATAGCTATCCATTAACTTCTCACTTATCCAAATCTAAGATATGGGCTAAAAGTTATGCCCTATTTTTGCCAATTTTCTCATGCACTACTATAGTATTTCTCTGTTATTTTTTTTAGAATTAAACCCAAATTTTGAATCTAAATCCATGGATGGGTTCTACTGCTTGAGAGAATTCAAAAGACTGATTTTGTGTCCTAATCTGAGTTATGAGTAAGGAGTTGTGTCTCCTATAAGTAAATCCACACCTAATTTTTCCTCTTCATTATTTTAGATTTAATTCCCTCATACTGCCCACATTTAGCACTTGCAATATCTCATTGGGAAGAGTTTTATGGGCTCTTTTGAGATATCTACCACATATAGGCTCCCTAATATTTTTAATGTCCAAAAACACCAATTAGACCTTAAAAATGCCTCTAGTTTATGACCCTAGAATTCTTGAGGAATTAAATAAAAATAAATAAAATAAAATAAATAAATAAAAATAAAATTTGACTTTTCCACTAGTGTGGCACCTTAAATTCATATGCAAATATATTTTTCAATAACTTACATATATATATGAAAAATGTTTCTATGTAGAACGTTGTTATTATGACCCTTAATATTACCATACCCTCTTGTTTATTTTGGACAACAACTTAAGTTGCATGTTTCTCCCTTTTCACTTAGCATCCATGCAACCCATTACGTGTCCACTTTATCTCTCTTTTGGCCCCACATTGGCCCTATGATTTGTGTGGCACCTTACTAGCCTCCATGGGACAAAAGGATCCCACTTCTTATAATGTTAATCCATGTGGCACATTTTTACTTGTTATGGCGATGTGATGCCTTACTCCTGCACTTCGTCCTTTGGCACACAACTTGCAAACTCGTTAGATATGGCACAGATCAATGGTCCATAATAACTTTTGGACTTACAAGTGCTCGACCATGAAATAATCAACTTACCTCTGAAATATCTAATGAATGATATTGACTTTTGATCCGATGGCATGCATTCAATTATGGCTTAGATGTGCCCATCTATTAATGGGATAATTGACCTCAGATAGATACAATGGTAGATATTTGTTCAATCCAATGGTCCAAATGAAGTTTGGGCTCAAATATGATTAAATTTTAATCATGCAAGTTAACTTTGAATAATCCTATGTGGAGGGTGATTGTGATCTAATGGTCTAAATTGAATTCAAGCTTAAAGATGCCACTCTATAATTCATTACCTCACATCTAATAAATTTAATGGTCGAGCATGATCGTGATATAATGATTTAGATTGAATCCAAGCTTAAAATTTCCAACCTAATTATACCCATCCTTAAGTCTAAAGAATCTAGTCATGGAGATTGATCCAATCTGATGACTTAGATTATATTGTGGGCTTGAAAGTGCTTGATCAATGTCAAGGTCCCTCCATTACAATTTTCCCTCATGATGACACATGTTCGCCACCTTTCCACTCAACAACTTAGATACAACTTGGCATCCCCATGTCATAATCAATGTCATAGGTATGATTTGCATATTCTCCGAAATTTTAGTTTTACAAATTTCACTAATGATGACTAATTCTCAATTTTTTTTATCTATTATAAAAAATTTCAAACCAGATTTGTGTAGCTCTTAAGAACTTGTATTTTTCTTTAATGGAATGAATATATACAAGGAGAGGGAGACTATTGGAATTCGTATTCCAACGTCTCTTTGTCTTCTCAATTTTTTTGTTTACAATATTTACAAGAGTTTCTTAATCCCAAAGATTAGGTGTCAACATTCCCCCCCTTAATTTGAAGGGATGTTGGTGAGTCCAAACATCATTATGAATCTTTCAAACATTTCTTTCGAGTGCTTTGGGGAAGATGTTTGTAATCTACTCATTTTTGGAACAATGTTGAAGGTGAAGAGTCTCAGCCTCAACACGATGTTGAATCAAATGATACTTTGTGTTGATATGCTTGGTTCGATCATGTAATTTTGAATCCTTAGCCAACTTTGTTGCATAATTGTTGTCAATCAAAATAGGAGTAGAATGAACTTGTTTCTCCTATAAATATTCCAGAATTTTCCCAAACCACACAATTTCCTTCGTTGCTTTTGCAGCTACCACATATTATGCCTGAGTTGTATAATCTACTGAAACTAACTATTTGTGTGACCTCCAGGAGACAACTCTTGATCCAAGACCCATAACATAACCTGAATTAGATACTCCATTTTCTTTATCTCCATCAAAATATGAATCAGAGTATCCAATCAAGATGAATTCATCCACCTGTGTATACCCGAGTCCAAAATCTTGAGTTATCTTCAAGTAATTTAGAACTCTTTTTGTAGTTGACCAATGACCCTCACAAGGCTTTTGCATAAACTTAGAGGGGATTCCAACAACAAATGAAATGTTTGATCTAGTAGTAGTCTGCCAGTTGAGACTTCCTACGAGTTTTTTGTAATTTGTTGCATCTTCAAATTCATTTCCTTCAGTGGATGTGAGCTTTGAATTATGTTCTATTGGAATGATCAAAGGATTGCACTCAACCATGCTAAATTTGTTCAAAAAATATCCAATGTAATTCTTCAGAGCTGAGAGGAATATAAACTTTAGATGTTGGGTTACTTCAATTCATGGATAGTAGTGAACATACCCCAAATCTGTCATTTCAAAACCTTTCCTTAATTCTTTTTTATAGATGCAATGTAATATTATTTGTTCCATGACATAAAAATATCATCTATATACACCACAAGATATACAATTATTTTTCTAAATTTCTTGACAAACAAAGTTGCATCACCAAGGTCATACTGTTTGAAATTTAGTTTCAGAATATGCCCAGTCAAATTCTCGTACCAAGCTCACGATGCTTATTTGAGGCAATACAAGGATTTGACAAGTTTACATACTTTGTGATCCTATCCCTTCACAACAAATCCTTCTGGTTGAGATATAAAGATATTCCATTTCAAATCTCCATTCAAGAAAGCAATTTTTACATCCATTTCATGGACTTTCCAACCATTCTAAGAGTCTAGATTATAGCCACGATGCTAGCTTTGTGCTTGTCAAGTGGTCCATCGAATTTATAATTGTTCTTGAAGACCCACTTGCAGCCAATCAATTTGGTTCCCAATGGAGGATCAACCAGCTTCCAGGTTCCATTCTTTATCAAAGAATCATACTCTTTTTTCATTACTTCTTTCCATTCAACATGAGAAGCAACTTATTTAAAGGAAGTTGGTTCAAAATCTGTAGACAAATTTAATTCACAATGATAAGAAACATCAATATTGATAGTTGAATCACAATCATCTACATCACCTCCATCCTGTCTAGTAGAGCTTCTTATTCCTGTCTTTCCAACCTCGTCAGGATGAGCACTTTCAAGTGTCTTGGAGAGCCATTTTGGAGGACCTTTATGAAATGGCCCAACATACTCAATTGACTAAGATGGGGTTGAATCAAGACTTAGCATTCTGATTCTCTCAATCACTTCACCCAAAGTGTCTTCATGATCAGTGGTTGGAGATTCACGAGGGGGAGAGAGTGCTTCATAAGGAAATTCTATAGATTGGTCCAGGATAGGGATCCCCCATTCAAGATGTGGAATCTCATCTTCAAACTCTTGAAAGAATTTTTCATGTTTAAATCTATCAAAGTGATCAAGCTTCAGGTCAACGAACATTGTCAGTCTTGGAAGATTCAGGAAATATCACATCTCTAGATATTATAAACTTCTTATTTACTTCATCATAGAGACGATATGCTTTGGATGTATCTGAGTACCCCAAAAAGATACATTTTCAACTCCTTGAACCAATTTTGTTTCTTTGTTCCTTAGGTTTCAAGGCATAACATGTGGAACCAAAAAGCCTGAGATGACTCACCGAAGGAATGTGGCCATACCACATTTTTTAGGTAGTCTTACTTTTGAGTGCATGATATACACACCTATTCTCAATATACATTATACATAGAACTGCATAAACTTTACATTTTTGAAAAACATCATTAAACGTACCATATTTAAGATTATCTTGCTCATTCTTTCAGCTACATTGTTCTGTTGAGGATTATAAGGCACAATTGTTGATGTTTAATCCCATGTTGGCGAAGATAGTTTTCAAGTTCACTTGAAGTATGTTATTTTCCATCATCAGTACAAATATAGCCAATATGAGATCGTGTATCATTTTCAATCCATCCATGAAAGGTCTTGAAAGTTTCAAAAGCTTAAGGTTTTTTTCTTCGATAGATATACCCAACTCATTCTGGTGTAGTCATCAATAAAAGTCATCATGTATTTATTACCATTTGCAGAAGGAACAATAATAGGGCCACACAAGTCATAATGAACGTGTTCAATATTTATATGTGCTCTGGAATGAGAATCATGAAAATATTGTTTGTTTTTCTTTCCAAATATACAAGCATAACATTGCTTTAAGTTTCCTAGGAATGGTTGGAAAACCAGTAACACCATTTCTCTTCAATAAACGCAGACTATCATAGTTCAGATGTCTAAATCTAGAATTCCATAAGAGACTAGATGGTATTGTACCTTCATTAAATTGAGAATTGTATGCAAAATTTTGTGCACAAGTAGAGTTTCCTTTCAACTTCAAAAGTATTATTCTATCTTAGTCATGACAAGTGAGTTGTATGGTGCTTTTCTAAATTCAACCTTGACACCCAACATGTCGATGGAGTGTCCTTGTTGGAGGATGTGAACCAAATACAACAAGTTTCTTCACAACTTTGGTAGGTAGAGAACATCATGTAGAAGAAAGTTTTGGAGACTAGGAAATTTGAACCTAAAGGTGCCAAGCCCTAATGGCTTGAGTTTTGACTTATCTCCAAAGTAGACTACTCCATCAACACTATAAGTGAATTCTTCAAATAAATCTCTTATAAAAGTCATGTGGCAAGTTTCTCTTGAATCAAGAAACCATGTATCCTTCCACGAAGCAAGTGAAGCATTAAACAAGTCTTTAGTTACTCCAATATTACAATGTCCCACAACATAATGAGCTGATTTGAGTGTTGTACCTTTTCCTAGATGTAGTGGTTTTCCTTTCTCTTCATCCCTTTCCTATCAGATCTTGTCCTAAGAGAGCTTACATGTGGAAGAATCATGTCCATTTCTATTACATTGTATGAAATTAAGATCAAGTCTTCCTCCTTGGTAATGTCTATCCCTTGCCTCTATTATTCTTCCTTCCACGTCCTCTTAAACTACCTCTTTTTTTAGAAGAATCATGTGCTTGATTCTTCTCAATATGTGTAAGGCACACAACTTCTTTAGGAGACTAAGCTATCTTCTTCTTCCCAAAGGCTTTCTCTCTTTCAACAAACTTATCCACAAGAGAGTCAAATGAAATCTCCTTAAGTTTGTCACAAATGACTCAAGGTAACGAGAATAAATGGGATATAGTGCCTTGACAAAAGTCGTGAGAGGAACATCCATTTTAACACCAGTGGCTTATATATCATGCATAATGGATCTTATTTCATATGCTAAGGCAAGGGAATCATCATCCTTCAATTCTAAATTGAACATCTTGATCATTAATTGTACTACTTTAAGCTCAGAGTGTGAGGTATATAAATATTTTAGCTTATTTAAGGCTTCAAAGGAATTTCTAAATGGCGTAATAGGATGACTCACCTCTTCATTGACTGATGTTGCAATCAAAGCATAGGAATTTTTGTTCCTTTTATTCCACATGGCGATCTCTTTTTTTGAAGTGGGCTTCTCACGAAGATTGCTCCCTTCTTCTTCACAAACACCTTTCCACAACTTATTGAAAATCGAGGTATAGTTTATCTTCTCCAAATATGGAGACAAGTGAATGCATTTCTGCAAGACTTTTAGGTTAGCCTTGAATAAAATAAATCCTTATACCAATAATCTTTGATGAAAAAAATCTCTTCCAAAAAATAACCAAATAGTTTAGAATATATAACAAGGGATTCAAAACTCAGTGTTGCATATATATGATTTAAATCCAGTGTTGTATGTATGAACCAATTCAACCAACAACTCAAAATTTTCAATGCATGAACATGATATATATGCCATCAATGCATATACATTATATATGTGATAGCATTATCTATCAACTTAATCAATTGACGAACTAAGGCATGACATATGATTCAATTCACATTTAATATATTAACCATCCTACGAGAGCGACCATAAAAAAAATTCAACGCACAAAGCATTTGCCTCGAAATAAAACAACCATGGCAGAAGTCAACAACGTACATATATGTCATCACTTCATTTTTGACCTTTCAAATACTTTTCAACGCACTAAATAAAATATATAAGCCATCACTCATGTTTTTCAAAGGCTATTAAATGCAAGGGAATACCATTATCATACACGATCTTAATTGTCACATACCATTCAATACTATTTTCAACACAAAGACATATGATACTCGGTCTTAACATACCATACAATCAACACACAATGTTCACCATTTAGCGCAATGTACTTCAAATGTACAGTTCTAACACATGCATGCACAAGGATTTCAACGCATACTCACATAATTCAAAGAAATGCGACTAACATACCACCATACGCAGACCTCAACCATCAATTTGAAATTTAAACAAACATCCATGCACAGAGAATTACCGTACAAGGAGACAAAGCCAACGTTTAGATAGGAGACAAAGAATATGGCAGAGAATAAAAAGAGTTACATGCAAAAAACACTAAATGGGATGTTGTGAAACCAACTCCAAAAAGAGAAGAAAAGAGATATCAACGCCTTAGAAATAAGCCACTTCGAGGGGGCAACCTCCAATACATTACATGAATGAACAATTCTTGGATGATACAATTTACAAAACCTCCTTTCTATATATAGGAGTCCATGGGGCCATAATGTAATCCTAGTGGGGCCACAATGTAATCCTAGCCGACCTAACGATAATAATTTAAGGGCACAATAATAACAATATGGGGGTTACAAGGGTACAATAATAACAATAAGGGGGTTACACTAACAACAATAAGGGACTATAGTAGTAATATAGGGACCTAACATGGGACTTGTAGCTTTTATACCATGTCAGACTAGTTTTGTGTAACTCTGAATGAATTGTATTTTACAATAAAGGAAATCATGAATATATACAATGAGAGGGAGACTATTGGAATTCATATTCCAATGTCTCCTCGCCTTCTCAATTTTTTTTATTTACAAATTTACAAGAGTTTCCTAATCCCAAAGATTAGGTGTTAACAAAATTCATGTCTTAAGTCCTATTATTCACCCTTTACTCACCAAATTCATTCTTGCAACTATCAATTTCATGCCTATACCTATCAAGTTAACATTTCCGATCATTTTGAGTCAAATTCCACATAGAATTTGGGAATTTTATGCAAATTGAAAATTCTCTTATGGTTGATTTTGTAACCTTCAATTCAACCCCAATATTACCGATCCATGCCTTCATGGCTCACTTGCTACTAAAATCAACTATATTTGGGATAATCCAACCAAAAATCTTTGAATTCAAACATTTCATTCAGATTACACCCTTGACAAATTTCGTTAGGCACCTCATATTTGACTTGCATATTTTCCCAATACATGTTAAATTTCGACCCATATAGCCTGAGTATTATAACCTTTGATCTGATACCACATTGTAACACCCTCAACCACTCACTAGGCCACGATACCACCTTTGAAAAACCATTATCAAATATTTCCTTTGGTTATAGTTCCTATACCTCTGATACCATGAATAACAACGCCCACTTGGGCTATGTTAGCAACCAAAATGCTAAAAAATTCTTTGTTCATGCATACCTAATGCATAATAATATGATATGTAGTAATAACACGATATTAATAGAATGAAAACATTGCAAATAACACACATGATCATACCAACATGTATTCATGAGAGTGGACATAATAAATTATTTACAATGCAATAAGAACACTTAACATTTAGAAATGACACTAATTGGATGTAGACATCAAATGTTACACCACCATAGACCTCACTACTCATGGATTTTCAGTATTGGAACACCGCTTAGTTGGGGTTATGAATCCGCGAGGGTAAAGGCTCACCTAGAACCCACTATGGTCATGCAATCAATGCAAAATCGGTAGGAGGCCAAGGTACCGAACTCCACCACCCTCCAACCTACAACCTCTCATCCTCCATAAACATACATAACCCAAGGTAGTGTACTTGCTTTTTTTGTATCCATGATCCATTAGCCTATACCACTACTCTCCCATGACTCTAGCATGGGACAAGCAAGGAGTGTTATAGCCCTACGACTTCGAGAGTTATAACTTCCTTTAAGAGTATTTAGGTACCCACTAGGACTCACATCGGGGAACCCATCCCCACACTTCTCTCTCCATGTCTCTGACATTCCCCAGAGCAACATAAGGATAAATGCACACTCAATTCAACCTAGGATATTATAGAAAATAATATCACAAGGTTACACTCCCCTTAGAGTTAATACAATAGTATCGCTGGTGAAAATGGCCAAGTAGAATGGAGAATGATATTAAATCTCCAATTTTTATGTGAATGTGCCAAAAATGACAAGCAACACTCAAAAAAGTCACTTGCTCACCTTTTTGTAACTTAAGATAAATAAGTATATGGATAATGTCTATAGGATTTAATTAAATATTTGGCTTAGCCCCTTGGTTCAAGCCCATCACTTATCCCTTAGCTCCATCTCCCACTCATGGAGTCCTAACCCCCACCTCTCTTATCTAACTTGGTTTGTAGTAGTGGTGTATTTTTATTAATATTAGTGTGATCACATATTTACACAGTTGGGTTCAAGATCCTTTTAGCACATGGGCTCATTGGCCCATAATCACACATGTACTCTAGCCTCAAAACATATAAAAAATGACACATCGGCCCCAAAACACTTATATATTGTAAGATTCCTTCCCCAAAATGTCTTGAAAAAACCCACAAATTATCTAAATTTATATAGCTTGGTTCACTCAGGTAATTTCACAAACAATTTGATGACAATGTACTATAGGTGAATATTTGACACTTTAAAACCAAAAATGATGCCAACATATCCAAGCAAACATAGTAGGAATATTTAAGAACTGTTGATACCAATTTTACAGTGAAGCTAGAGGCTTACTTATCATTGGAAATACATACTTTGATAATGACAAGAGACCGAGATAGGAAATAACAATGAGCAATAAAATATGTGATGGTTATACATGAATATTTTATTATCGGAGAAACTCCAGCAATACAAATAACTCTCCAATATGAAAATACAAATATATATGTATTCAACATTAGGATGCATAAATATACAAAGGAATAAAACCAATAACCATTAGTCACATGTTAAACAATAATGAGAAATTTGTGGCCCTCCTAAAAAAGATACATTTCACTTTTAGATGCCCAGATTGCTCCCAGCAGAGAACACACAGGTCCAACACTTTGTTTTCATCTATAGATAACCCATAAATAATGAATATGTTCCCCTTTGAGATTGATATAGTATCTACGTAGTTGTCCCTTCATTGGAGTTAAGAAGAATGAATCATACAACCTGTAAGCAGGATATACAACCCATGTTATACTCTCTTTGATCAATGAAACTCATCTTCAGACTTCAATGATATGTAAGGGTTTCCTTGAGCTGCCACTAAACTCATCCCTCATGCATTTGAGTCGCCAATAAAAGAAGAGGGATGCGTCCAAAAATTTGTATGAAGGGAACTCAACCCACTATGTAAGAACTTGAAATCTACTCAGCCATAAATTCAACCAACAATTTATTGTAGTATATCTCTCCTTTTCATGGAAAAATAGACCCCAAATTGGCTTGGAAACTTGATGCCTCTCGTGTGTATTTCTCAACTTGTCGAAATGAGATATAAAACACTATATGAGAAGGTAAAATCAACTGATAATACCTATTCACTTTAGTACCTTACACAAATCATCTTTTGCCTCGAATCCCAAGGGTTAAATATGAGTGATTTCACTCTTTGAACCAACTAGGGTGTCTAGTTTCATTGCCTAAGCTAGCTATGGCGGCTAGGGTTTCTCAAACTGATCTGAATATGGACAAACTAGTTTTGTTGTGCCAACTTCCTCATCAGTATAAAAGAAAGTGTGCTTAAGGATCGTCTTAAATAGCCATTTTATGAGAGAGTTTGTGTGTATTTTATGAGAAATTCACGAAGTAAATTAGCTTTAAAAACACATCAATGGAAAGTAAATTGGATATAATATAATACACAACAAACACATTACAAAAAGTTGATAAAGGAGTTGGGTTACATCTCCTTGGACCTAATTCAATGGCTTGGCCCTCTTCGGATTAATGGTAAATTCTCTGATTACATGCACCTACAATGCTCCAATGGATTCCTAACCTGCTTCAATGGATTCAGAAGACCCAAAATCCCCCAAGTATCCTCTTTTGGAATGGTTTTTAAGTGAAGTAGACATGGCCTTCTCTCCTGGTGGCCCTAGGCATCTTTAATCTTCAAACGGGAAAAATCAATATCAGAAGTGCTCCTCTGCCTCTGAAACCTACACCAAACTACTAAGAGTATCCAAATTTGCTAGGATACACTCTTCCTGAGCCCAATTTGGTCAAATATTGCTCAAGTTATGGCTTCTTCAGTTTCTCCTAAGAAAACTCCTCCAAAACTGGAGCAACTCCAGTTAAATCCAAAAAAATTGGAGTTCCCGCCGAAATTGGTGGACTTCGCCAACTTAATCCGCATGGATAAGTGTGATTAGTTGAGCGTTAAGCAAGGTTTAACTAATATTTTAGCGCGCTAATGGCACGTTTAGCATAATTCACATTAAGAATGGATCAACGCATATAAAACGTGATTAAGGGTTAAATAACCCGCGTTTAATGGTTAACTCCACGTTTATGGTTTGGATCTCCCACCACTGGTTATATGTTGTGGTCGTGTGCGTTGGGGATGGCCCCCATTTCCTTCTGCCATAACATTAGTTTGTATACAAATAAAACTCGAATTTTATGTATGGTAAGAACCATGTGATAGCGGACTTGGAATGGCATGTTGTTTGCATGGGGGAGGATGCAGGGTTGAGCCTGACCTCCGCCCGTCCACCATATAACATTTTTATTTGACCATACATATTATTTCTACCAACCAACTTTACAATGAAATTCGACCTTGGGGGGCACATGGCGACCTCTGGGCTAGCTACGTTTCGTGACCCCATTGATCCTCCAACATCCAATAAAAAACTGACATGTAGCCCATAAATTCGGGCCAACTACAAGATGACAAGTGTCAGCACACCATTAGCTGGAGGAAAACCAATTTTGACCAAATAATTGACCCCTTTGACCCTGTTTGACTTTTTATTTTTTTATTTGCCTATTTGGCAAAGCGAACAACAGGCTCTGACTTTCTCATACGAAGTCGGTTTCCGATGAAATGAAGTGCATCGGAATCAAGGCGACGAGCACTTCACGATTGTTCTAGTTTCGAGAAATTTTGAATACTTTAATTTTTTAGCAATTTTTTTCCCCAATTCAGTTTCTGATCATTCCTTCCCACTGAAAGGATTTTGGACCCACGAAAGCTGGTTATCTTATGAGAGTTTAATACTCTTCTCTTTTCCAAGTTCTATCAACTTGATTCTACTTGGAAAAATCTCCATGAGAACCACTTTGGTTCACTGACATGCCTTGCCTTGCAAATGGCTTGGCACTTCAACCCATGTCCTCCTTTCGCTGCTGACCCAATCCAACACTTATTGGCTACTTGTTGACTAATTAAATACCTTGTTGTACCAAAGCAATCCCTCAGTGCTTGGAAAGTTGACTGATGGCCTTCCCACTGAGAACATTGTTCCTCCTTTGCACACACATGCATTCGATGCAAGCTTCTCCTTGGAAACCACTTTTCCAAGTTAAGCCCATCTGAGTGAACTACAACAATGAGTTCCAATATTGGTAATCACAAGAAAAGAAATGACCATTCCTTTTTACCTCCATGGTTCCAAATTCTACATCTGGAAGAATGCATTCACCATCTCTTTCACTTCTTGGCTTCGACACATCAAATGGTATATAATGGTTGTTGTTTTAGTTGCAAACTTTTTTCATCTCGTCCCTCTTTCCGCTTCTTGATTCCATCATCCTCCATTATTGACATGCAGCTCATGCCATGATTTGAGAATGAAGGCTAATCACGAGCCTCTCGCTCAAGAGTGGACCTTCCAAAATCCTGAGACATCTTGTCACAATTAAAATTATTAACTTGAAAAACACATCATGCAAGAAACAAAATTTGACGACCTCTTCCTTTTGCTCCTTCAAAGCAAGAAATGTCACATCCTGTGAACATCGCCATGCATTCTTACATCTTGGTGTACAAACCCATCGACCAAACACAAGTCGAAAAAACATGTGTCTTCAAACCATTGACTCTTAAGTCAAACAAAAGTATTTATAACACTTGACAATTCTTTTCCCAAAACAACAAGGATTTCACATATCATGAGACAATTCGTCAACATCTCCCTTTCATCCTTGGAGGCTAAATCAACTCTTCCAAGTTGATAAGACATACATGTAACAATCAATCGACCAACACAAGTCGATCACTCGTGCATGTGCAAATGATCAACACTCTCAAGTTGACAACATACATGTTAACAAAGAAATCAACCAACACAAGGCAATCACTCATGCATGTTCAGGCACGATGAAACTATCAAAAATTCCATTGTTTGCACACACAAACTCTCATGCATGTGTACAATTCTCAACTCTCTCACAAGTACAATCACAAGTACAAGAATCCCTTTGATATGTACGAGTACTTAAAGATCTGAAATGACCAAATTTGTTGCAACAAAGTGAGTCAACATGCTCCATTTTCAAACAACTTCCTAGCATAAACATGCAACATGCATTCTTAGAGAAAAAGAAATGCATTCACATGCAAATTGCAACTACAAATTTCCATCTTTGCTGCATCTAAGTGAGTCAACATAACTCTAATTTTCCAATATCTTGCTTTGTCCAATATGAAACATACTTTCAAGAGAAAAGAAATGCATTCAATTGGAAAATAAATGCTTCAATAAGGCAAGATTTGCATCAATTATAAAAAAAAAAAATGCAAGGCGTTGATTGGTTAAGAAATCTAACCATCTCTTTCCAAACCACTTCAACGGTGCTTCTTTCAGCTGCACTTGATCATGTGAATCATCCTGACCCACATCAATTATGGAATCCTCTTTTCCATTCTTGTCAATCTCTCTCCACCTTCTTCAAATGTCGTGGATGACTTGTTGGATACAAAGTCCAACACTTGTCTACAAGATGACCTTGCTTATGGCAATGAGTGCAAAAAAATTACATCTTCTTTTCAACATGGTTTTCATTTTCCATTGGACCTTCGCTTTCTGTCTCATTTGTTTTGAAAGTTTCCTATGTATGGTTATCTTCTTCCAACATCTCGAAACAATATGGTTATTCAAACCACAAAAGGAACATGTAAATTTTATCAAAATCTTATCTGAATATTTCCCATGTCTATCATAGTTAAAAGAAACTTGATTAAAGGCAGATTTATACCTTGCACATTCACCTTTGTCACCTTCTTGAGGAGGTGAATTTGATGAGGTAGTGGCTCTCTTCAGAATACCAATAATGGCTTCAATGGCTTTAGAGATTTCAACATCCTCTTGTTTTCCATTTCCATTAGCTACATGCTTATGAGCATGTTCTTGCAAAGTGGGTGTAAAAATTTTGCATTCCTCATTAACACAAACTTCACAATCTTGAGGTAATGAACATGTAATGAAAGTCTTTGTTGGAACACCTTCATGTGCCTCCTTGGCTTTGGAGAATTCTCCATCATGTTTTCCATAACCAATACCCAAATACCTAGGCATTTCCTCTAAAACAATTGGCTCAACTATGCCTTGTGCATGTTTTCCCAATCCCTTACCTTCATAGCCCATCTTCATCAATAATTTAGATCCTGTTCCCCTAGTGTGCCTTTCAAAATAACCTACACATTCATTTTGAGATGAAATTGAAGATAAGCTTGATTTGCATACCTCATTTTCATGCACATACTTGGATGAGGTTTCCTTTGTAATATGGAGTCGAGTCTCCATCTCATGCATCTTTTCAATAAGTTCTCGTTTCTCCTCCTTCATGGCCATCAACTGCTCTTGAAGTATAGTGATCTCCTTCCTATCTTCAGCCATCTCTTGCACCATATCTCTCATGATGAAGAGCTTCTGCAACATCTCTTCATCAAAGAGTCTTGCTAAGGAAGATGGATTATAAACACCGCTTGATCAAGCTACCATCACACTTGTAATGCATAAAAACATTCTTTGTTATGATTTGAGAGTTGGGTCCTCAATCTTGACCTTCTCCTCTCTTCAACTTACACACGTAAATTTCCACACAGTTAAATTCTCCTTACACAATTACAAAACCAATAGCTAATTTTCTAGCTAACCTTGGAAAATCTTGAGATAAAATTGGGCTAAAATGAGCTAAATTGTGCTATGATACCAATTTGATCTGAATATGGACAAACTAGTTTTGTTGTGCTATCTTCCTCATCAATATAAAGGAAAAGTGTGCTTAAGAATCGTCTCAAATAGCCAGTTTATGAGAGGGTTTATGTGTCAAATTTGTGTGTCTTTTATGAGAAATTCATGAAGTAAATTAGCTTTAAAAACACATCAACAACAAGTAAATTGCAGAGAATATAATGTATAAATTATACAACGCGCATGTATATCTTGGATTCACCCGATCTAATAATGTACTAAAGTTAAATACTGAATCTCTTCTACAAATATTTTTCGGAATTAAAAGCACAATCGCTAATCACATGAACATGAAGAAAAATCAATCACACACAACACACATAATTTATCGGGGAAAGCTTATAGCTAAAAACCCCACTTTCTTTTATTGTATATTAAGAATGGATCATGAAACAATTACATACAAAACTCTTCTCACAAGAGCCCTCCAGTCTTCAATTAATTGTCTCACACTGTCATATGCAAAACTGACCAACACAGCCTGCATTGCTTGCGCAATCCCTGATGGTAAATATCCCTGAAAGATAGGAATTCTTGATTGCCTTGACTGCGCAAGTATCATGGGCACTCCAATGGGTGTTTGGTTGCAAGTGTGCAAGCCAATAATCCTACAACTGATAGTCAACTTTCCTTTCACCTATAACTCAACTGGGTCTCCATTGGATCTGACATGCATGCAGCTAATAATAGTAAATCCTCAGTTGCATGTGAGATCATTGATTGTGAATTATTTATATTTAATTCACTATATCTCTCACTAGTGTATATTCAATTATAACTATCACGACTGAGTTTAACTCACTTAACTGAGTTAAACTGATTTGCAACTTGCACCAACTCATGCACTTCGAACTCTGTTACAACTAGAATTACCCAGCATGCCTCACCAACTACGTCTAACACGAAATCCACTAGCTAACTGAATTTATCACTTTCATTTAACTCATTCAAGTCCACATTAATAATATATTACAATTTAATGTTCATCTTAATTAAGGGATAATAAAAATAGACATGCACCCAAAAATAGCACTGTGAGCCCCACCCTAGTCTAGGTGCTTAATGCAACTAGGTTCTGAATGCAACCAGGTGCTTAATGCATTAGGCATGGGTGTTGAATCTTCTTGTTGAATCTCAACATATTATACATAACAAACACATTACACAGAGCTGATAAAAGAGTTCACCTCTCCTTGGCTACATCTCCTTGGACCTACCTCAATGGCTTAGCACTCTTTGGATTAATCGTCAATTCTCTGATTACATGCACCTATAGTGCTCCAACGGATTTTGGATTCAGAAGACCCAAAAACCCCTAAGTAGCCTCTTTTGGCTCTTCAAATGATTTTTAAGTGAAGTAGACATGGCCTTCTCTCCTGGGCGGCATATTTAATCTTTAAACAAGAAAAATAACTCCCAGAGGTGCTCCTCTGCCTCCGAAACCTGCACCAAATGCTCAAAGTATCAAAATTTGATAGGATAGACTCTTCCTGAGCCCAATTTGGTTGAATATTGCTCAATTTATGGCTTCCTCAGTTTCTCATAGGAAAACTCCTCCAAAATTGGAGCAACTCTAGTTAACTCCAAAAAAGTTGGAGTTCCTGCCGAAATTGGCAGACTCAGCCAACTTAATATGCATGGATAAGTGTGATTATTTGAGCATTAAGCGGGGTTTAACTAATATTTTAGCACGTTAATGGCATTTTTAGCATAATATGCATAAAGAATGGATTAGCACATATAAAATGTGATTAAGGTTTAAATAACCCGCATTTAATGGTTAACTCTGCGTTTATGGTTTAGAGCTCCCGCCATTGGTTATATGATGTGGTCATGTGTGTTGGGGATGGCCCCCATTTCCTTCCAACATAACATTAGTTTAAATACAAATAAAACTCGAATGCTATGTATGGTAAGAACCATGTGATAGCGGACTTGGTATGGCATGATGTTTGTGTGGGGGAGGTCACAGGGTCGAGCCTGACCTCCGACCATCTACCGTATAACATTTTTATTCGACCATAAATATGATTTCGAACAACTAAATTTACAATGAAATTCGACCTTGGGGGGGCACATGGCGCCCTCCGAGCTAGACACGTGTCGTGACCCCATTGGTCCTCCAACATCTAATAAAAAACTGAAATGTAGCCCATAAATTCAGGCCAACCACAATCTGACAAGTGCCAACACACCACTTTCTAGGGGAAAACCAATTTTGATGAAATAATTTACCCCTTTGACCCTATTTGACACTTTTTTTGAAAATTCGGCTATTTGGAAAAGCGAACAACAGGCTCTAAGTTTCTCATACGGAGTCAATTTTTGATGAAACGAAGTGTACCAGAATCAGGGCGACGAGCACTTTGTGGTTGTTCTGGTTTCAAGAAATTTTGAACACTATCATTTTTTAGCAAATTTTTGCCCCCAATTCAATTTCTAATCACAAACCCCAAGCTTCTCTCTAAAAACTCTCCAAGTGTTATTTTCTCCAAATGCAAGTGTTGGAATGAGGATAAACTCCTCACTTTTCTCTTTTTATAATTGAGTGGACACTTTTGCCACCATTCCCTTTTAATATTTTATTATGTCATTTTAGGAGACTTTCACTTTATAGAATTAAAGTGAGTTTTCCTTCACCTAAGATATGTCCCATTTTCTCTTTGTTAAGTCCCTATATTAATAGTGTAGCCCCTTATTATGTTAGTGTATCCCTCCTTATTTTTATTATTGTACCCTTGTAACCCCCATTTGGTTATTATTGTGCCCTTAAATTATTATTGTTAGGTCGGCTAGGATTACATTGTGGCCCACTAGGATTACATTATGGCCCCATGGACTCCTATATATAGAAAGGAGGTTTTGTAAATTGAATCATCCAAGAATTGTTCATTTATGTAATGTATTGGAGGTTGCCCCCTCGAAGTGGCTCATTTTTAAGGCGTTTATATCTCTTTTCTTCTCTTTTTGAGTTGGTTACACAACATTTGGTATCAGAGCTTTGGGATTCTAGGGTTTCGCTGCTCCAAACAGGTCATCGTGGCATTTTCGCTATAACTTTTTTTCTACGAAGCTTCAGAAGCTGAAATTTCTAGGGTGCGAAGCTGAAATCTGGAGGAAGGTTGTCTAAAAATTTCAGATCTTGGTTCGCAATATTTGAGGAGATATCATCTGTGGAAGTTAGGTATTTTTTCAGGCTCATAAACAGGTCATCGTGGAATTTGCGCTATAAAGTTTTTTGTACGAAGGTTCAGAGTCTGAAATTCATATGGTGTGAAGCTGAAATCCTGAGGAAATTCATCAAAAAATTTCAGAACTTGGTTCGCAATATTTTTGGAGATATGATCTCTGGAAGGTAGTGCTTTTTCAGGCTCCTGAATTTCATCTCAAAGAGGTGATCGTGGGAAAAGTTCAATAACTCTCTCTCTGAAGATTGGATTGGAGTGACGTCAAAAGTACTCACAAGTACACGGCTTGTAGTTTCTTTTCTATCAATTTCAGAAACAGAGGACAAAGCAGTGACACGTGGCAAGTCGTACAAGTTCGCTCTACTGAACCAGTCCAGAATTAGGTCATTGTGGGAGATTGGACACAACTTTGTCTTGGAGAATCCAAATTAGGTCAGACCTGTGGCATTCAAAAGAGACTTCAGAGGGCTAGTTCAGTGCTTAATTTTAGATTTTTAAGAGCCGCAATAACAGAGATAATACAATTTCAATATCGAGCTCCTCAAAAGCAAGAAAAAGGTGTGTATTTTTCCGAATTGCATAAGTCTCGTTTGAAGAATCAATTTGAATTGAATCCAAGGGCATATTTTAGAATTTTTATCAGTATTGGGCTCTATAATGCCTCCAAAAAATAATTCCATACCCATTAATCCCTCAAAAAACTATACTATGACGCATGAAGAGGAAGAGTTGCAGTATGAGATATCAAAATTACGGTACCAAGTGCAACAATTTTCAATCTTACGAAGAGCAATTGAAGATGAAATAGATGGTTTAAAAGCAGAAATGGAGGCTAAGTTGGATGGTTTGAAGGATCAAATAATATCAAATATGGATGATAAATTAATGGAAGATCACATCGAGCACCAACAACAAGTTCTGCAACTCTCAAAGGATAACCCGACTTTGGTGCAGAATCTAATGAAACGACAGGAAGATCAACATGACATCGAAAGAAGTTATGAAGCAGTCATAGAAACAATAACTCGACAAGTACGATCAATTTTAGAGTATCTCAGCAAGTGGAAAAACTTTCTTGTAGAATATTTTACATGGGAGGATGAGAATTTTATACAGAAGCATCAAGAAATAATCAAGCGTTGAGGACAACACTTGTTTGAAGGAGAGGGGCATGTTAAGTCCCTATATTAATAGTGTAGCCTATTTGAGGGATGCTTAGCCCCTTATTGTTATTATTGTGCCCTTGTTAACTGTTTGGTTATTATTGTGCCCTTAAATTATTATTGTTAGGTCGGCTAGGATTATGCTGACCCACTAGGATTACATTATGGCCCCATGGACTCCTATATATAGAAAGGAGGTTTTGTGAATTGTATCATCTAAGAATTGTTCATTTATGTAATGTATTGGAGGTTGCCCCCCTGGTAGCTCATTTCTAAGGCGTTGATATCTCTTTTCTTCTCTTTGGGTAGTTACACGACATTCTCCCCTTTGGAATTATAAATTTATTCCTAGGCGAATCATGTTCCCTTAGTAAAAAAATTCCATGCCTTAGCTTATGGGAACTTATTAGTCTAGCAGAACCCATCTTATTTCTCCTAAGTGGTCAGGGACATTAGAATCCTCCCTGCCTGAGTTTTATTTCCTTCAAGCAACTTCAACTTTGGATGCTTGAGCACTTGTTCACCTTCCCATATGACGTCCTCGATTAGTAGATCCCTCCATTTTACCAGGTACTGTCTCACAATTTTTCTCCACAACTTCTGCTCTCTTGTTTCTAGAATCTCTTCCAGAACCATGATTAGCTCTCCTTCCTCATCCAATGGAGTGATCTTAGTGGATGTGACTAACTGATTCCCCAAGGTCTTCTTGAGGCATGATACATGAAAGACGTTATGGATTTTACATCCCTCATGAAGCGTAATTTCATAGGCCACTTCTCCAACTCGCCTCACAATTTTGTATGGCCCATAGAACTTGGGTTTCAGTTTATATGACCCTTTAGTTTTGAATGATGATTGTCAATGGGGTTGAAAACGAAGGTATATTAGGTCCCCAATTGCAAACTTGTGCTCCACCCTGTGCTTGTCTACATACACCTTTTTCTAGTTTTGATCCATTTGCAGGTTGTCCTTAAGGACTCATAAGGTATGTTGGCTCTCTTGAATCCAGTCTCTAGCCAAAAGGGCACAACTATCCACAAATATTTTGTCTGCAAATGTTTAGGCATCGTATCCATATAGTGATTTGTAGGGAATAAAACCAATGGAAATGTGGAAAGTGGTGTTATAGCAATGTTCCCAAAGATGCAACCGCCTAACCCATGCCTTTTGTTGGCCAAATACATAGTTTTGGAGATATCCCTCCAGCCACTTGTTGACTATCTTGGTCAAACCATCTGTCTATGGGTAATAAATTGTGCTTGGTGTCAATCAATCCCCACAAGTATGAATAACTACTACTAGAAGCCACCCATAAGTCTAATATCTTTGTCGCTCACTATGGTCTTCGGTAACCCATGTAATTGGAATACCTCCCTAAAGAATAGCTTGACCACTCATGATGTTGAATATTTAGATGGTATGGCAAAGAAGTGTGCGAACTTTGTGAGCCAATACACCACTACATATATGTAGTCTTTTCCTTGTACCAGAAGTAGCCTAGTGACGAAGTCCATGGAGATACTCTCCCACTTTTGCTCAGGAATAGGAAGTGGTTGCAGCAACCCCGTTAGATGAGTATGTTCAACTTTGTTCAGCCAATAGATGCTACATTCTTTCACAACTCTCAACACATCCATCTTGAGGCCCTTCCAAGTGAACCTCTCCCTGATTTTCTTGTAGGTTTTCAGGTACCCTGGGTGTCCTACCAAGGGTGAGCTATGATATGCCTACATTTTTTCCCTTCAATTGTGATTATGGTACAAGATAGATACAATCCTTATAGTCGATGATGTTTTCCACAACTCGGTATCTGTTATCCTGTATCAGCCCCTCCAAAATCTCACAAACGAATTTGTTTTTGGATTATTCTACAAGTAACAACGACTTCCAACCATCTGTTATCTACATAGAGGATGTCATCCTCGAGAAGGCATATGCCACTGCATTGTGTTTTCCCTTGACATACTTGATCTTGAATTCATAAGCTCGTAATTTACTAATCCACTTTTGTTATCTCTCGCTCAACTCTGTTTTCTCTATGAGGAATCTCAGGATGTTATGATCTATTTTTACTTTGAACCTATTCCCCACAAAGTGTTGTCAGAATATGGCCAATGTATGTATGATGGACAACCTTCCCTTGTCATAAATTGAGTAGTGTCGCTCATTATCTTTAATTTTGCAGCTCTCAAAATCTATGGGGTGGTGATACCGCATCAAAACTGCACCTATCTTAGTCCCCAAAGCATCACTGTCTAACGCGAAGGTTGGGTGAAATCTAGTAATGCAAGCACATGGTGCAAACTCATCACTTACTTCATCTTCTGAAAAGTTTCATGTGCTCTTTTGGTCCAACTCAAAGCCCCTTTTTGGTGAGGTTTGTAAGTGGTGCTTTCAACTGTGAGAAACCCTTAAAAAACTTTCTATAGTATGTGTAGAGGCCACATAAGCTTTTTAGTTCAGTTATATTCTTCGAGGCAGGGCATTCGATGATTTCCTAGATATTCTTCTGATGGACCTGAACCCCATCATTCCTGATTACATGCCCTAAGTAGAGCATCTCAGTCATACCAAAATCACACTTGGACTCCTTCACATCTAGTTCGTACTCCTCAAGTATTCCCAATACCCCATCCAATTGCATCAAATTGTCCTCCCAAGTCTTGTTTTAGACAATAATATCATAAAATAAAACCAACAATTACTTTCGAAATAGTTTATTGAACACATGGTTCATGCATGAATGGAAAGTTGTAGGGGAATTGGTTAGCCCAAATGGCATAAACAAGAACTCGTAGTGCTCATAGTGGCACCTGAAAGTTGTCTTTAGTATGTCCTGCTCTCGAACTCTAATATAATATTAGCATGAACGAACACCAATCTTTGAAAAATATTTGGCTCCCCTTAGTTCATCCATCAACTCGTCTATCCTAGGGATATGATACCAGTTTTTTATTTTTCTCTTGTTAAGAGCTTGATAGTCTGTACACATCTGCAAGGTATCGTCCTTCTTCTTGGTCGTGACTACCAAAGAAGTGAAAGGAGTAGAACTAGGTTGAATGTGACCCAACCTCAACAATTCCTTAATGGACTTCTCAATCTCATCTTTGTAAACCGTGGGATGTCGGTAGGGGCTGGTAATGACTACCTATGCACCCTCCAATTCTATAACATGCTCAAAACCCATGTCTGGTGGTCTACCTGGAGGATTGTAAAAAAAAACCTTCTAGTGTTCATGGAGTAATACTTGAATGTCGTCATGATGTTGTCGTCGTTGACCATTTATTTATTTATTTTTATTTTATTTTTATTTTTTAATTTTTAATTTTTAATTTTTTAATTTTTTAATTTTTTGGCTTCAGTTCAGAAATAAAGCACTCAATCAACCATTATGTTTCACCTCGCCTAAAAACTACTTCCATGTTATCGGATGATACTATCTTCAGCTGATACTAATGCATGGCCCTCAATACTACCTTCCTCCCATCCATTGGATCTTTTAATTCCAACTCCATGTTATGTTGATCCATAGTATACTTCCCATTATAGTAGAGCCACTGAACTCCTAAAACCACTTTGGTATCTAACACATACACCATAAAGAAATCATCAATCATTGTGTAATTCTCCATGGTTAGTTGCAACTTGGGGATGTATCTAGTGTAGTCCATTCTGATGGTCCCGAGGTATGGATATCACAAAGTCATCAAACTCCTACAGGGGAATCCCTCTTTAATCAACCATTGTTGCATCTATGAAGTTATGGGAAGCCTCACCATTGATTAATATATCACCTCGTGCCCTGCTAGAACCCATCTAACTCCAAAAGTACGATACCTGGGGAATCCTGACATAGATGCAATAATAAGGGCTTTGCCCTCAACATATGAAGTCTCAACCCAATTGTATGATATATTTATCCATGTGCATTTTCTTGCATGATATCCTCTCCATAATTTTTGTCACTCTTTGAGTACACATCAATATAGTGGGGCTTTCCCACTTTGTCCTTTCCCACACAATTTTGCTCTAGTGCCCAAGGGTCCGGACAACTAAAACAAATCTTCTTCTTTCTAAAATTCTTTCGAGTCTCCTATTCCATCTTTGGTTTCCCAGTCCACTCCTTCTAAAAAGGTTTGACCTCTTTACTCTTTTGAGGGAAAGACAGCTTAGTAGTGAATTTGTTCTTAGAAGTCGCATCCTACATATACATGGTCTTGTTAACTGCTGCAAAACAGTGGTGGGATCAAAGTCTTTGACCCAACCATGTAAAGGTTATGACAACCATCTATAAATAACATCGCCAACCTTACCTATGAGCTATCTGTGATCATAACTGCTAGAATCTAAAAATATGAAATGTAGGCCTCTAGACTGCCTTTCTTTCTGAGCTAGGCCATCTCCTTAAAATGAAGCTTTGGTTCCTTCCTATAAAATAGCTCGATGAGGAAGCGAGGGACATCGTTATGTAGGGTGATCTTTTTATGAACTTCATTGTCACTAACTGTTGTTCCTACTATGAGCTTGGCTGGGAAAATGTGGCCAACTTCTTGGTTTCCTTCTCCGTAATCTTCTTAAACTAGAAATATTTATCTAGTTTATGTACCCATAACCGATTTGGGCATTTGGATGATACATCATATCGAGGGATGGTCACCTTACATAGTGTATTTTACAACTTGGTGTTCTACCTTAAATCCTTCTAAATTATTTTAGGCTTGCTTTTTAACTGAAGGTGGTAGACATTAGTGAAACTCATGACAACCTGGAACTCACATCCCAGTGCTATATACTCATCCAAATAGTATGCATAAGGGGTCCCTTGACTTGTCTGCTTTGTTTAGTCCTCGATCGTCTCGTGTATGAACTGAGGCATATTGGTTCTAGGTGTTCTGTTATATGAGCGTGGATGGTTTTGTGTGGTAGTACAGGCATGACTTCCCTCTGCACTGTTAGACCCTTCCCCATTTACATGATCCTTTTCTATGGAATCCCCCTTTTTTGTTATTCCTCTCATCAAGCCCACCATCTCCTTTTGGCCCTTGACCAAATCATTCAATGCATTGAGAAAATTGTTAAATGCTCGAGTCTCCTTATCCCCCATGTGTGGCTTTTCTCTCTTAGGCGACTCTTCCACCCCTTTTCCCTTACTACGAGTTTCTTCTTCTATTTATGGAATCTCTTCTTCCTTTCAGATGGGAGTGGGTTCTCTAGATTTGTAGTGCTTTTTTTATGTGACACAAGGATGATCTTCACGACTCATTAAATCACTTATAATATTCCCGTAGACCTCATAATTGTCCAAGAACATGCTATGACACCACTATAAAATTCCTTCCCAAAATGTCTTGAAAAACCCACAAATTATCTAAATTTATATGGTTTGGTTCACTGAGGTGATTCCACAAACAATTTGATGACAATGTATTGTAGGTGATTATTTGACAATTTAAAACCAAAAAATGACACCAGCAAAGTCAAATATACATAATAGGAATATTTAAGAACTACTCATATCAATTTTACATTGAAACTAGACGCTCACATATCACTGGAAATATGAACTTTGATAATGATAAGACAACTGAGATAGGAAATACCAATGAGCAGTAAAATAGGTGATGGATGTAGAAGAATAATTTATTATCAAAGAACCTCTGACAATACACATAACTCTCCAATATGGCAATATAAATATATATGTCTTTAGCTCCGGGATGTAGAAATATACAAAGGAATATCACCAATAACCATCAGTCACATGTTCAACAATAATGAGAAATTTGTGGCCCTCATAACAGAGATACATTTCACTTTTAGATGCCCAAATCGCTCCCAACAGAGAACACACATGTCCAATACTTCATTTCCATCAATAGATAACCCATAAATAAAAAATGTGTTCCCCTTTGAGATTGATATAGTATCTACATAGTTGTCTCTTCATTGGAGTTGAGAATAATGAATCGTACAACCTGTAAGAAGGGAGATAGGGCCCATGCTCTACTCTCTTTGATCAACAAAACTCATCTCCAAACTTCAATGATATATAAGATTTTCCTTGAGCTGCCACTAAACTCGTCCCTCATGCATTTGAGTCAACAATAAAATAAGAGGGATGCGTCCAACAATTTATATGAAGGGAACTCAACCCACTAAGTAAGAACTCAACATCTACTCAACCATAAATTCACCCAACATTTTATGGTAGTGTATGGATTTCATTTTAATGGAAAAATCGACCCCAAATTGGCCTGGAAACTTGATGCCCTCGTGGGTATTTCTCAACTTGTCAAAATGAGATAGAAAACACTCTATGAGAAGGTAAAATCAACTCATAAGACCTCTTCACTTTAGTACCTTACGAAAATCATCTTCTGCCTTGAATCCCAATGGTGAAATCTGAGTGATTTGACTCTTTGAACCAACAAGGTTGTCTAGTTTCAACACCTAAGCTAGCTATGGCGACTAGGGTTTCTCAAACTCTAAGCTTCTCTCAAAAAACTCTCCAAGTGTTATTTTCTCAAAATGCAAGTGTTAGAATGAGGAGAAACTCCTCACCTTTCTCTTTTTATAATTGAGTGGCCACTTTTGTCGCCATTTTACCCTTTTAATATTTATTATGTCACTTTAGGAGACTTTCAATTTATAGAATTGAAGTGAGTTTTCCTTAGCCTAGAATAGGTCCCCTTTTCTCTCCTTAGGCAACTATAAAGTTTTTCCTAGGTGAATCATGTTCCCTTATTAAAAAATTTCCCTGCCTTAGCCTATGGGAACTTATTAGGCTAGCAGAACCCATGTTATTTCTCCTAAACGGCCAAAGACATTACATATACACATGAGCACACATACCCAACTCATCTTGGCTTGTCAACTTAATAAAACTTGTATATATTTACACAAGAGCCATCCTAAGGGTGTTACATATACACAATCAAATGAATGTAAATTTTTAACATTGAGCAAGATGCCAAATTAATCTATAATATCCTTTACTTGAGAGATAGACAAGGAATCCCTTGTTAATAATAATTTGTCTATTTAATCCCTAAAGATGTACATATCTCACACTAAAATTTAATATATACTTTTGAAAAAGTACACATTTTTTATAAAAACCACATGATATTTAAATCTTATCACAATCATAAGTTTTTGCTTGTACACTAAATCGACCTTTAATTCCACCACTATATAATTCACATAAATAACCATAACAACGTGAAGAAAAATATGACAAAACTAAATGACAATCAACTAAAACCTACTAACATAGAACTAGCCAAATACATAACAACATTCATAATATTTGGTTGAATTAATCCACTGGGCTAGTTTTTAAAATTAATCTATCACTCTCTCACACACAAAAATGCATATGTGTGTGCACGTGTGCATGTATACACTCAAAAGTAGTCTAAACACAAAATGAATAGGCCCTTTTTAGATTGCTCAAAATAACAAGATGGAAAAACGATATTTTTTCCCTAAAATCTGTCACGAATCACTTTGTATTTCATGGTATCATGAGTATCAAATGCTGACATTGCACAATCCAATTGCAGTAGGGATATTCAATGATGTTAAATTCATTTATGCATTAAAATAATAGTTTCATTAATTCAAAATTGCAATTTTATCTAAGATTATCTAATTAGATCTTGGTGATGGCAAACTTGGAAATGTCATGTGTGTTTGAAAACCATCAAAAAGACCCCAACAAGGATAGGTAGATTATTGCATATCCTATAAAATGTACATGTTAGAAATTTTTAGTGCATATTAGCATTTACACCTTTTTCTTTAAAACCAACCAAAAAAATGTTCAAAATGAGTAAAACATTCAAATTAAATGTGAACTTACTCAATATAAACTCAACATGTCACTCACATGAATTAAACTTAAGTGGGGAGGATAACAAACATTCCTCCAACCACCCAAGATAAACCCAATTGACAACAAAATATTCAATTATTATTTATTTATTTATTATTTTTTTTAATAACTAAAATGGTTATAATTTATTAATAGATAAAAACTGGTTGGGCCGGGGCCAATTCAACCATCATTACAAAGCTTCAAGCCAGCTCTCCATGACAAGAGAAACTTCACTACAAAATCCAGGGAATAGAGATTTGAGAAGGGGTTTCGTCATTTTTGCTAAAAGCTCCTTGCGGGAGAAGGTAGCCTTTGTTTGCATTGGTGTCCACTTCCTCATTCGAACCTTGGAGAATTTAGAAAAATTGGTACGAGGAAAAGTCTAGTAGCATGAACTTCAGCCTTTGAAGGATCTTATTTAGGCTTGGATTGTTGAATTGGTCCTCTGAATTTAACATCTTTATCAAAATTTCCGAGTCACCGAAAGCTTGGAATTCTCTAATACCTTTCTCATGAGCAATTTGGTAGGCTTATAGCAGACCAAGTATTTATGCTTGACTATTTGTTCTTTGCCCAAGGTCACAACTGAAGTTGTCTCTTCTTAGACCATCTGAGGAGTAGAGCACACCACCGACACCCGCAGTCCCAGGATTTTCTTTGGAGGCACCATCAAAGAAAATTGTTGCTTTACCCTGCTTACTCCACCACACTTGAAAGTTTTCGTCTGAGTCCCGTAAGCCCCATCTTGGATTGGTGAAGGGGAAAGCTGAGATTTGTTTTTTGTCCTGAAAAACAAAGGTTCCCATCCAATTCATTTCTCCAAGAAGGAGAGAGCTTTCAAGTTTATGAGAATGCTGAGCACTGTTTCAAGAAGGAGAGCTTTGGCTTTGGCTGCGGCCGTCGAGGGGGACCAAGAAGTGTTGTTGAAAATCTACTGGTTTCTTGTAAGCCAAATTTTCCACCAGGCATATTTGGGGATGGAATGCCAAACATGGAACCAAAGAGACTTGTTGGAAATTGCATGTGGATAGCGCAACTTCCAAGTGGAAAATAAATCAACCACATAGATCTGGGTTGGGGCTGAGACATTGATACCTTGAAGGATAAACTTCCACACATCTTTGGCGAAGGTGCAGTCCATGAAGAGGTGATCCATAGTTTCGAGAGCATTTATGCGAAGCGCGCATCTGTGAGGACTGACGATGCTTCTCTTTATCAGATTTTCCCCTATTAAGATTTTCTTGTTCATTATAAACCAGAAGAAGAAATTCATTTTGGGGAGACCAAAGGAGACCCAAACCTGCTTCCAAAAGGTTGCAGGTTGATTCGTCTCATGCTAATATTGAAGATACAAAAATTCTTGCGTAACAGTGTAGGTTCTAGTGTTTCCCCAGCCCCAAGAACCTGAATCCTGCTTGTCGACCGAAGTTGAGTCAGTTAACTCCGCTCTGAGAATGTTCTGTTGGTATTGCAGATGCTCAGCGGCTCTAGGAAAGGCCCAGGATTGCCAATTTCTTGTCTCGTCCCAAACATAAATGTCTTCGAGTCTAAGAACTCCATGCTGAGAAATCCACTCACAGATCTCTTTTAGATATTCATAATTGGCAAGAGGCGGGTGTCCCATTATACTATCTTGCCACAACAAAATTTTCCTTCCATTTCCAAGAATACGATAGAGGTGGTTTTGGAAAAAAACTATTCCTCACCAGCAAAGATTCCAAATCAATGAACCTTTCGGAGTGTTATCGGCCTGCAGATTTCTCAAAGGGACACCTTTGGCATAGTTCTTTCTTATAATTTGACTGACCGAGTGTTTTGGATTCACGTATAGATTCCATTGAATTTTGCAGCTCAAGGAAATGTTTCCGTGGGTGGGATCTTTGAACTGAATTCCACCTTTCGAAATTGGGCATTTAACCATTTCCCAATTAGCTAAATGGAACTTCTTCTAGTTACCTTTCCCTCCACACCAAAGAAAGTCGCGGATCAATTTTGGAACCTGCTTGGTGATAGACTTTGGGGCCAACAGAAAGGAAGCCTGATAAATAGGCAAGGTAGAGAGCACCAATTTGACGAGGACTAATTTTCCGCCGTTGGTGAGCCAATGGCCTCCCCAAGAGGCAATTTTCAACTTTATTTTGCAAATAACATCAACCCACAACGAACACTTGTTTACTTTGATAGTTAAAGGAAGCCCAAGATATTTAATTTTGTCCCAATAGGCATAACCAACAAAGCCTAATTGATGCACAATTATAGGGATGGATTGTTGCTCAATATTCCACCCATACACTGCACTCTTCCCGTCATTGATGAGAGCACTAGAAACATTGCAGAAGCTATGGAGGATTAATTTGAAAGAATTTGTGATCCTTATGGAGACTCCACCTAACAGGAGAGAATCGTTAGCGAAGAAGGCGTGATTGATAGGTTCCAATCCTTTCATCAATCTTATGCCTGGGACTGTCCTTGTGAACTTTTCAACTGTCAGTTTTCTGCTAAGAGAATCTACCATCAAAATGTACAGAAAAGGGGGGAGAGGGTAGCCTAGCCTTAATCCCCTCAAAGCTTGAAAACAATTGGCAGGTCTTCCATGGCTTATCTATGCAGGCTTTGATCAGATTGACAAACTCGGGAGAGAAACCAAAGGAAAGAAGGACTTTGAAGAGGAAGGAAAGATTGACCCTGTCAAAGGCATTTGCCATATCAAGCTTAATCAACATCCCTTGCTCCTTTCATTGATGGGTGGAATGCGTTGCTTATTGCACCTGTATGAAATTGTCCAGGATGTGTCTGCCTTTTACAAACCTTCCTCGAGAGGGGGAGATGAGGTTCCCGAGCAACGACTTAATTCTATTAGCGATAAGCTTAGCAAGGATTTTGTACGAAGCATTGCAGAGGGAGATGGGCCTGAATCTTTCAAAGGATCCATGATTCACCTCTTTATGGATTAATGCTAAGAAGGTAGAGTTAGTGCCACCCCCCCACCTTAGATTTTTTTAGGAAGCCTTTATTCATTCTCAGCAGGTTGACTTTGATTATATCCCAACATATTTTGTAGAAGTGGATTGAAAATCCGTCGGGTCCATGGGCCTTGTCAGGTTCCATTGACCAAATGACTTTGGATATTTCTTCATCAGTGAAGGGCTTCATGAGGACTGAATTGTCTTCTCTGCTAACGAGAGAGGGAATGTGAGAGAGGAATTTGATTATGTCCTCTTCGCTGCCATCACTCTATTTTCTATAGAGGTTCTGGAAATGAGACTCTACAGCTGCCTTGATTTGGTCGAAGCCGTTGCAGACCAACCCTTCAGGAGAGATTATTTCCGAGATGTGATTGTGGGAGAGGCGAGCTATGTATTGGTAGTGGAAGAAAGAAGTGTTTCAATCTCCAGCTTTGAGCCATAGGCTGCGAGACTTAATTATCCAATATTCTTCTTCAATGCAGAAGGAGTGATAGATATTGCTTTGGGCAATCTGTTACTTTTCAAGCTCCGAAGAGGTGATGTATTTTCTTTCCATATCCATTTGTAGGTCATCCAACAGCTGGACAACTTCTTTTCTCTTACTGGTTGGGGTTTTAGTGGGCTTTCTGATCCACTCTTTCAAAGCATGCTTGGTGGCCTTGAGTTTCTTCTCCCACACAAAACTTGGGGATCCTATAACAGGTTTGGACTAAGCCAAACGAATAGTATCAAAGAACCCATATCTATCAATCCAAAGAGGGCTAAACTGGAATGGGATTGGGCCCAAGTTTTCTTCCTCTTCCAAGAGGAGAAGGATTAGCTTGTGATCATAGGTCAACTTTGGTAGGATTTTGGAGGAGATGAGCCTATGTTCCAGCAACAACAAACTTTGAACAAGAAACCTGTCCAAATGAGCAGAAATGTGCTCCTCCCCCTACTCTATTATTAGACCAAGCGAAGAGTCCTCTCATGGGTTTGAAATCCAAGAGGTCCCATTGATGAGCAAGATCTTCCACCAGGGGGAGAATTTGGTCCATGTTACATATGCCTCCTCTCTTTTCTTTCGAGTTCATAACAATGTTTAAGTCTCTGACTAATATGATGTTCTTGGGGGAGTGTAGGTCTAGAAATTTAGAAAGAGATTGCCAACAATCTCCCTTTTCAACATAGAGCATAGGGACATAAAGATTAAAAAGAGCAAAAGTGAACTTACTTGTGGAATGCCTTAGCTCTGTAAATATCCAATGTTGGGTCTCAAAGAAGTTTTCCAGTTGAAATTGGTCCTTCGACCACAGAGTAGCAATTCCACCTGAGGAGCCCCTTGCACTTATAACCTTTCCTGCTTTTTTCTTCCATTTCGATTTGATGATGTCGAGAAGGGTGTCCCCTTCGATTTTAGTCTCTTGGAGCATGAGGATTTCAAGAAGGTCCATATTCACGAGATCTTTGATGGCTTCAACTTTCATTAGATTCCCCAAGCCTCTACAATTCCAAGAGACTAATCACATTATTTACTGTTGGTGGGGTTGGTAACTCCTCCCTTGGGAGGCCTTTTTATGGTGTTTCTCCTGATGGGCGTTTCGATTGTGGATTGGCTTCCTTGAGTTTTTTTTTCCTTTCTACCTCTTCTTCCCTAGTTTCTTTATGATATTTTCTTCCAAATCTTTTCGAAGACCTCTCAAAGGTCTCATCCTTCGAGGAACAAGAGGTTTCCATTGGCTTATTTCTAATTATTTCGGCATATGAGAGGGGGGGGGGGTATCTAGGGTTGATCCAGAAAGGACTGCTTCTTCGTTACCTTTTTCCAAAGAGGGGAAAGTGTTCTACTGTTTAGTGACTTCCAATGTTGATTTTGGACGGTCTGCTAGAGTGTTAAGCTCTTCACCAGGATTTTTTGTGGCTTCAATCGAAGAGGGAACAAAGCTCCCTTCCCCAAGAGTTTGTCTTGCTATTGGTGCATTGGTCCCTTTTGTGGCTCCTTTTCCTTTAGCTTTTTTCGGAGCTATTTTCTGTACTAGGGTCCATTGATCTCCTTTTGATTTCTCATTGTCTTCTTCCACCTTATTTTTGCAATGCCTTGCAAAATGGCCATAGCCATGGAAATGTCTGCATTTAAATGGAAGTTGTTCGTAATCCAACTCCTAGATATGGGTCCAATCAACAACCGTTAATTTAATAGCTTCTGGCAACCCAACTTCCAAATCTACCTCAACGCATATACATGCGCATGAGTATTGGTCTTTTCTCATTGCTTGGTCGATATACTTTCTGAGGGTATTACTAATGGTTTGAAGAGACTTCTGGTTCCAAAAATGCAGTGGGAGATGAGGGAGATGTACCCACACTGGGATAGCTGAAGGCACATCTTGAGCAAGATTTAAATCGGGAGTCCATTTGTTTGAATATAGACCCCGAGGACCCATAAAATACGGCTAGTGTCTGAAAATGAGGCTTTTGTCTTCCATGTTTTCAAACACAAATACAAAGAATCATTTACCTACAAAGCGACTTATGATGCCTTTCGAAACTAATGGAGTCCAATTTCTTTGCACCCAATCTTCCACAGCTTTGGGAGAGGTCCAAAGGCCAGTAAACTGCCCAATAAGCCCCCTTTCAACAATATTCAAAGCAAACCCGCATGTTTCTTCGATTGGAAGGGCCATTGACGAAATGCTGCCCAACTTCTTCACAAATTTTTACTGTGAATCTGTCAAAGGACGTTTGCAGCTAGCCGCAACCAATTTCTTAAACGCCACAACGTCTGGAGGAGGAGGAAGGGGATCCTCGAGACCCCCTCTTGTAACCATGTCAGCTGGGAGGAAATCATAGTTAGGTATCTTGCAGAAGTGTGTGCTCAACCAGGTTAGAATTAATGATGATGAGTTTTTAACTATCTAATAAATTTGCCTTTAATCGAACCAATTTATTACTCACATAAATAACATTAACACTAAAAAACAAATAATATATATATATATATTCTCACACATTTAACATTGACACAAACTCAATAACAAGGCTTGAAACCATTACAAAATGGCTCATCATGTCACTTATGGGAATTGAACTAGGGCGAGGAAGATAACAATAATTTCTTTGAACCACCTGGATACACTTTAATTCCCATAATAATAATAATAACAATTTAAAGGGCCCCTACAAGGATGTGTAGGTTGTTGTATAAGTTATAAAATAAAGTTGAGGTGGTTTGGTTGAATGGTTGAGACATTTGTTTCACATTCTCCCCTCCCACATTCAAGTCCCTATGAGACTCTAGTCTAATGTGATATGGCTAAAAACGTAAAACCCCCATGAGTGAGACCTCCTCATGGTTGTTTCTTTAGATATCTGAACTATGCATTGGTTTGCAGACTATTAATACCAGTCTAGAGATTATATTGACAACAATCAAATTTAAACTTAAACTTCATCTAAATAATTTAAATTAATTACAATTTATTTTATTTTATTTTATTTTAATTTTAATCTTTAATTTTTATTTATTATTATTATTATTATTTAAATTAAACAAATATTTTCAAACACAAATGAGTATGTGTTGTATTAAATTTGTGCCTAGTCGCAACAAATACTTGAGAAATCATTACAATTCATTAGTTTTAGGGGATCCTTCAGGGAGGAGCTCTCTATCAAGACTAAAAAACTACTAACTAGAAAGACTGTAGTGTTAGCCCGACATACATATATTCGGTAAAATTGAAACAATAAGAATACAAATTTGCAGGAAGCTCCCATTATAGAGGAAATAAGGCATCTTCATCAATGGTTTTGTTCAAGTCAAGATGCAGTTTTCCATAGGTTGGGCATGGAACAATGCTTGCAGAATCTGCATTCCCTGCAACATTGCCATTAATTTTAAGATCGTTAAGCTGTCTTCTGATGGCATCAATCTCATCATCCTGACGAGAGGTTTTAAGTTTGAGGGACTATAGTTTTTTTGTGATGAAGATTAGAAGGTTATCGTATTGGTCCATATTCTCCACTTGAAGAATCTCCAATTGTCTACTGCATGCGTTACAGGTAGAATTTCCGTAAGTTCCCAAAAGTGCTAAGGCTAGTAGACATGGCTGGGAGGTCTGAGATGCGACCGAGTGGGGTCTAGGAAGTAGCAATGGCCATGCACCAAAGGTAACTACAAGTGACAGTGAGAAGGATATGAGGGACATAGATAAGCTTGAGGGAGTCAAGGGATAAGGGTGCAACTTTGAGGGGGGTGGATGAATTCAATTGTGTCCCAAGTTGAGAGTCAATGTGAATATAGGGGGCGCCAGAGGTTTTAGGGAGAGGGGGATGACATCCACCATCAGTCACCAAAATAGAGGGTGGACCAAAATAGAGTAAAGAGACGAAAGGAATTCTAGAGGAAGCAAAATGATAAAGAAAATTAAAGGTTGAACAATTTAGCACATAAGGATGAGCAGACCAGAATAAAACACAATATAAACATTGAGAATAAACCTTATGACGCCTAATTCCATAAAACCCCGAGTTGGCTGCTGAAGTTGTTCCATGCATAGGCTTTGCTATTGAACACTTTAGAAGGGGTCCCCAAGAGAGAAATTCGCGAAATGATCAAGCTATAGAGCTGGGGAGCTAAGGTCTCTTCCCACCATAGATAATGGCTCTTTTAGTCAAATGGGGCTCATTACAGAGCCACTTGGAGCTAAAACAAGAGGGTGCCACAACTTTGTCAAATGGAAGGAGCGCAAGAAATGGGTGGAGGCGAGGAGGGGAGGACTTTTGTGGTGGACTTGGACAAATAGAGAAATGAGAGGGGTCGAGCCAAACCATAAATTTATTGACGTGGAGTCAACCCTCCCACGCGATGTCTATCGCATCATAATTAAAACACAATATGCTCAAACGCTTCGAAGTCATCAATTCATAGGGTGGTGGAGCAGAATAAGTCGCTATATTCAGTACCTTGCAAGGAGGAGCGTAATTAAACAATTTCAATATATATTAATAGTTATGATATTCCCTTTAAAGCCTACTATATAATACAACATAATCAATTGAATGTGAAAATTTTAACATTTTTTTGACGAAATACCCAAGTAGAGCCACCCGAAGGGATCACATCCTACCGCCTTATTAGTAGAGCCTAACCCCGAGGGTGTGAATTGACCATGCGACCTCCCATTAGCGAGGTGCTTTAACAACAAGAACTCGACCAATTTAGCCAACCCTCAGGGGCTTTTTTTTTTTTTTTTTTTAAGGGTGGTTCACAGACATTGGGTGGCCGCTACATCCATGGGAAAATATAGGCAAATCAACCTGCCACCCAAACAAGTAGGGCCTAACCCTAAGGGCATCAAGGAGATTTGACCCCATGACCTCCCAATTGGCGAGGTACTTAGCGACGAGAACTCGACCAACTGAGCTAACCCTTGAAGCTTTTTTAAATGTGGTTCACAAACACTGAGTGACTACTACATCCACGAGAAAATCCAGGTAGATCAACCTGAAGGGATCTACCCATCGGCCAAACTAGCAAGGCCTAACCCCAAGGGCATCGAGGAGATTTAACCCCATAACCTCCCGATAGGCGAGATACTCAGCAATACAAACTTTACCAACTGAGCCCTATTTGAGTTGTAAACCATGTGCTTAATGATGATGTGAAAGTCCCCTAACATTGTGAGGATTTCGATATCGCGCTTGGAGCAACTCTCAAGTGTACATAGTCATGCCCATAATTAGACCACAAAACCTGTAGAGACCAAACATCCCCACCTAACCATTGAACCACAACTACAAGACACATTTTAACATTAAACTAGACACCAAATTAATTTATAAAATCCCTTAATAATAAAAAAAAGAAAATGAAAATTATATATATATATATATATATATATATTAAATCTTAAACTAAAGACGATCAATTAAATGTCACTTCACTCACGCTATGATTTATCCATTCTATTCCAACAAAGATGAACTATTGTTACGTTTAAAACCCTAATAACTTCAATGCGATCAAACCCGGATCTCAAAAGCCTCACAAGATCAATTAAATCGGTCTCGTCTTTTGGCTGCTCGGCAGTCATGGCATTTAGCGGTTTGTGGGCAGAGTAGTAAACCTCTGCATTTTTCTCCAATTCAACACATTCAAAACCCACATTTATCGGATCAGAAATTGAAATATAGAACGCCGAGACAGATGGGTTCAGTGAGACAAGTCGTTTATACTGTTGGGTTTTGGATTCGAGAGACAGGTCAAGCTCTCGATCGTTTAGGTTGCCGTCTTCAGGGCAATTATGGATTTCAAGAACAATGTATGTACACCCATCTTCTTTAATGAGTCATTTTATTTTTGTTTTTTGAATCTGTATATTTTGCTGTGTGATAGATATCAATTGGCATTTAAGGTCTGCATCTATGTATGGTACCTAAGGTCTTTTCTGTGCGAAAAATCTTTTAGGTTTTCTGTTTATTTGTGATAGGATATAACTAGTATGTTCCAGCAACTGAACACCCTTGACTGCATTGTCAATATATTATTGTTTTCTTTGGATCGTTGTAATCTTCTCTTTCTCTCTTTTTAGTTATGTGGGGAACTCACAATTTGTTGCAGTGGGTATCCGATCAATTTTCCCCTTACTAAAAAATTAAATTTAAATTTGCAGATTTTGACGGCATTTTGCTGTATCATCATTAATATTAATGCGGAAACCTTTTTAATCCAGAGAGGGTACTTAACTGTGTTCAAACGGTTTCACTAACACCTTACTGCTTTAACATGGCTGTATTAGAAGACTGGCCGCATGGCTGCATGTTTCTAGTGGGTTTGAGCTTGTCTTACCCCCAGGTCAAGTCACCGATTTAACTGATGGAACATATTTCGCGAGAACTATCATTACTATCAGCTATTTAAACCCCCTGATTTTTTTTTTGCAATAGAGGGGACGAAACCCCTTCCAAGAACTGCCCTGCAATCATGTTAACCTTCATTACGAAGTCACCACCGAGGAGTATCTATTTCGTCAACGTCACCCCGGACTTGCACCTGGTTCCATCGGCATAAAAACTCTGCATTAGCACTGGAACCATCTTTATTAGCATCTCCATATTATTCTAGCGATATGCTCCCATATCACGGTTCGGGTTCGAATTCGGGTTCGGCAACGATTAAGTTCGATTCGGGTTCGAATTTTCCGATGAGGTTCGTAATGAGGTTCGACATTAGGTTCGACTATACATACTTTTCAATAAATATAAAAATATATGGCATAAATTAATTAAAAATCAAAATCAATTAATAAATTATAAAACTATGAATAAAAATTTTGATTAGTAAACACACATGAATAACTTAATCATAGCATGCTCTAATTATATCAATGACATTAGTTAAAACTTAAATGTAAACATACATTATACATCATACACCATAGTAGTTTGGAAATACAAAAATGAATCACATAATTTTCATAATCAAAACATAATTAGAATCACATAAATCAAAACATAATTAGAATTTAAGCATACGAATTACAATTTACAATAAAGCTATATTTCAAAACCATGGAGAACATCTTCAAATTTCAAAATTTTAAAAAGGAGTTTATAATGTCAAAGTAGCTATAATCCATAAAATTCTTCTACAAAATTCAAAAACATAGATTATCTATCATTTGGCCTACTTGCAAGTTTCAAGTTGCAACATCATAAAGCTCTAAATCTCTAAATCATCATAAGCAAATGGCCTAGTAAAGCCACTAGAAGAGTGATCATCAAAGTCATCATTTGACTCATCTAGTGAGTCATCATCCATGCAAATATCATCTTCTTCTGGTATGGACTCAAACAACGACTGAGAGGAACTAGATGCATCTTTAGCCACACTGCTCAAGGCCAACTTCAAATTGCTGCGAACATAAACAAGGTCTTCCAACCTTGTAGACAGTAATTTATTTCTTTTCTTGGACTGAATATGGTTAAAGTTGCTCCAGTTCCTCTCACAAGCAGAAGCACTTGATCCCTGGCTTAAAACACGAATTGCAAAACGTTGCAATTCAGGAGTCTCTGATCCATAAAACTGCCACCATCTTCCTGGCGAAACATTAGGCCTATCCTGTACAGCACTAGTCCTTGCAAACATTCCCTCCTCACACCTGTATGCCCGAAGCTCCTCTCTAATTCTCCTGGATTCTTCTAAATCTGGGACCAACCGTTCAATTGCTTCATAAAGGCCATTCATGACCTCTGCATCATTTGTTCTTTCTATCCCAAAGAGTCTAGGATCCAAATAACAAGCCGCTGCATGCAAAGGGCTATGCAACATCTTCCATCTTTCATCAATGACCTCCCATATTTCAATGTATTCATTTTCTTCATTATTAAAAGATTTTGCAATGGATTCCTTAGCACGATCCATGCCTTCATAAACAAATCCCATGGAAGGGGTATCGCTATCAACCATGCGGAGCATATCAACAATTGGTTCACATACTTTTAAGACCTTTAGAGCATTGTCCCAAAAAGTATTTCCTAAAATCACCTGTTCCAACTCCTTTCCTTTAGCTTCCTTTGAAAGGGCAGAGTTTTCCCAGTCATTGTGGCAAAAAATACCTCTTATACTTGATTTTTCTTCAACTAGCCTTTTGACAGTGATATAATATGTAGCAAATCTGGTTTCACAAGGCCTTAGCAGCTCTCTAGATGCTTTACTCCTGTACAAACTCAAAGTGAGTTGATGGTTGAATATGAAGTGCGCAATTTGTTTCCCCTTCCGAACTGTTTCATTAATCCATGGAAACTTGGCCAAGTCATGCAACAATAAGTCAAGGCAATGAGCAGCACAAGGTGTCCAATATATTTTTTTGTATTTTTCCATGATCAACTTTCCAGCTCCAACACAATTTGAAGCACTATCAGTGACAACTTGGACCACGTTTTCTTCTCCAACTTCAAGAATAGCTTCCTCTAAAATCTTGAAAATATTCAGAGGTCTTTTTATTCCCTGATGCATCAACTACCTTCAAAAAAAGTACTCCTCTAGGGCAATGAACCAACACATTAATCAGAGGTCTATGATTCATATCTGACCAACCATCTGATAAAATTGTGCACCCTGTTTCCCTCCAAGAGTCTTTGATTTTTTGCAATCTACTTGTCACCCTTTCTTTTGACCTCTTCAAAAGAGTGGTTCTTATTGTCTCAGAACTGGGAGGGACATAACCTTTACCAAAATCCGCAATCATTTTACATGCATTGAGGAAATAAGGACTTCTTGCCACATTAAATGGAATGGCAGATTCAAAGAACATATCAGCTACTGCATCATCAACATCTTGCTTCTGCTTGGGCTTCCAAAGAGAATTTAATGTTGCTGTCCCACCAGATTTACTGCTCTTTGGCTGAGATGAACTTCCAATGCCAACCATGCTCGAGGAGAGTGAGGAGAATGAGCCATAATTCATTTCAATTTCTGTTTGAATACACTTCCTTTTCTTTTCTTTCACTTGCTTGGCATTCTTAATTTTATCATAATCTCTTTGAAGTATCTCCTTGAGCTCTGCAGACACATTCTTGCAACCATCAACACCACCTCCTTTACCATTAGAGATAGATAGCAAATGGTCCATCACTCTAGTCAAAGACCCAACAAACTCATCATTGCATAGTTTGCATTTAAGATGTCTCCCACTAGACCCATCCAATTTCTCCACATATTTCCATGCTTCTGCTATTGATTTTGGAGGTGCCATTGCAAGTATTTCTGCAATTTGTTTGCACACTATAATTTAAATAAATGAAAAAAATTATAAATTAAAATACAAATAAGCCACAATTTTAAACTAACTGAATTTTGAAAGCATTAGTGGAAAACTTAATTAAATAGATGATAAGAATTATAAAATAAAATACAAATAAGCCACATTTTTTAAATTTAAACTAACTGAACTGGTAAAGAGATGGGCAGAAATTCAAAGGGATTGCCATGGATCATCGTATCCGTATGTTATTATTTCAGAGGTAAGCATATCCTCTATTTACATTTATGATTTAAAAAATGTTATTGTTTTTATTATTTATAATTATTTTTTAAAATTAAATCGGAGATTTAAAATGGACTGTAAAATATAATTGTTAAAACTTAAAATAGGAAAACAATAAGTTAACACAAACATTAAATACAATTTCTTTTATGTGTTTTATTATTTATAGATAAATCATAAATACATGTTTTCAAATATTTCCAATTTATTTTTAAAAAAATGTATTAAAATATGTAAAATAAATAAGACCTCCTAGCCAAGGTGATAATTAAGTATGAGTTATGTTTGACCCCTGGGGCCTGAACTTCTACTCAAAATCAAAATCCTAAAACCCTATGGAATCATATGAGATTTAACAACGCTGTTTGCATAAATTGAATATCACTATCCAAATTACAATCCAAAGTAATAACAAATGTCCACACACAATAACATCAACACTAATTACAGTGTTCACCTTCAATGTACCCAATGCGTCATCTAGAGTCAACACACTGTTTTTCTGCCATACTCTGGCACATACATAGAGATCAGTGTATAATGTGAGTTACAACTTACAATAGAGATTGAATGATAAATTTTACTCATATAGGTGTTTGACAATGCACAAAGAACAGTCCAAAATTTGTTTGACACAACTCGAATGCCTATTGTGCAGCATTCTATAATGTAGTCACGTGAAGTGGAAATGTAACAAAAAATTGTAATCAATAATTCTCGGTGCTCAGAAATGGCTCTGATGTGGTGTTTGCCATTTGATATCATTAACCATTGGTAAATTTTAATGTTCACTGCAACTTGTCAAATGAGAAAAAGGATTAGTGGTTTAGAGTCTAGACTATAGTAGCAGAATTCTGCTGATTTAGGTGTTTCTGTATGGAATTTCTTCTGAAATTCCCTTAAATTTGGAGTTGATTTGTATGGAAATCCATGCAGGTCAAAACAGTGTCATTCCAACTAAAAACTCTAATTTCTCCTTAGAAACTGCAAATTCAGACTGTCATAGGCATTTGCAAATACGAAGTACAAGATTTCCTAAAATTTTGAATAAGGTGGTATCATACAAGGAGATTAATATTTGTAATATTTGTGGTTAGAAGTTGATAAGGATGTTATGCGTAATGGAAAATTGGATACTATTTGTTTTATAAACCGGAGAAAGGTGGAGATACGAGGATTAAGCGTGCAGTTCTATTCACCTAGTTTTGTGGCAATCGTAATTCTTTAAGCCCAAGGTCCCTCGAAGCTAACAATCTCTGGCCTACGATGTTCCTTGTGGTTGCGATTAGGCTTGCGGTTCTAATTAGGTGTTCTTATTTACAAATAGCAATGCTATAGTGATTCTCCGTACCCAGTCCCTTCTTAATCTCACACGACTTATAAGGCTGCCGGATGGGTGGATTTTGCCTTGTGCAAATGGGATCACGACAGTGATGACTGCCGTTATCAATAGAAAAAATGAGACCTGTAGTAATGAGGGGTCGATTTTTAACTTAATCAGAACACACTAACATAAAAAAGCTTAAAACAAATTAAACGACCCTACTCGAATCACGGAACCACGTTGACCGAAACCTAATTCTAAAAACTGATTCCCTATGCGAGCTCAATATATTTCCTAGCATTGGTAGCATTCAAGCTTACTAGCATACAAGGATTTCTTATATAAGAGTCTCGATGATTTACACCATGAAGCCGACATGTCTGACTAAAAACCCAGTGTTATATCTACTTTTAGCCAGATCACCCCCGGGCCAGCCGCCACACTCACAACCTACAGGCTACAGGTGTTGTGGATCGCTGGCACATTTCACGATTATGCACGCTTGTTAAAACTTAAGACTCGTATTAATAAAAAGAAATGAGTTGTAACTTGTGATTCATTCGTAAACGGTAAGAGTCAAGACGTAGTGAGGGCAGGAACAGGCACAACAGAGATTAGACGAAATCAACAATGGGTGTCTCGACTTTCAATAATGGAGGACCGTATGTATACATCCAAAGTTCCAAACCAAAATCGCTGTGAAATTTGATAACTAACCTGTCGCTCGACCGTCCGGCGTCGATTGCAATTTGCAATTTGCAGTGAATGCCAAACAGTGCCGACTCCTGAGTGAACACCACGACACACTGGAGTCTGTTCAGCACTCTGCAACACTGAGCAGCTCCTCGACGAGTCGACCGCAGGCGTAGGCTGTAGCTTGACGGCGGGCCGACGACAATGACACTCCTCGACTCCACAACAATGCAAGTTTGCAACACTCCTCGACTCCTCGACTCCACAACACTGCAACACTCCTAGACTCCACAACCAAACAAACAAACCAGTGAACCACAACAGCACTTGCTCGGATAAATCGTAAAACACGAATTTTCTTTGCTTATCACGCAGACGCAGTAACTGTTAAATAACGAATCCAACATCATCCCACCATGGCGGGAAGGGAAAATCGTGGCGGGAAGAGAAACTCGCCCACTGTTTTTATAAAACCACTCAGACCAAATCCGCCGGAAAAAAACCTAAATTCCTTAAAAATCGAACCTAAACGAATTTTTTCCATTAAATTCGCCTTCAGGTTCGGGTTCGGCTTTCAGGTTCGACTATCATATTCGCCTTCAGGGTCGGCTTTCAGGTTCGCCGAACCTAAACGAATTTGAAATTTTTTTTGAGGTTCGCCGAATTTCAAACCTCAAGGTTCAAATTCGCCGAACCCTGTGAAATAAGATAGAATGTGTTTGATCATGCTAGTACCCTTGTGGATGTAACTTTTCCTAAGCTTGAGCTATAGATGGGTTGTAGTACTTATTATTTGATGTTGATCAAGTATTTTCCCAAGGTTTCATGAGATATTAATTATGCCATAGTCCTTTTGTAGTGTTCCCTAGGCTTACGCCTTGGTTGAGCTTATATTTTACCTTTGTGTTGTTATTGTGATGGGCTTTTCCAGTCAATTATTTGATATTAATAACATTTGCATGAAATAACAATTGTTGGATTGCATCGACAACTCTTCCATTTGCGCACATGTTCATGTTGATTTAATTGACTAGTGACTATTGGGAGGTTAGCTTTTATTTTAGCATTAACCTTTGTGCACACATGTAGAGATCGAACTAACTATTCAATGGTTAATTTAATCCATTTTATTCGATTTAAGGTTAACTGCTTGAGGATCCTACTTGACTTGGTAATTATTCATCGTTGGAGGGGTTTATTTGGGTTTTTATGGAGTGCTAAGCTTTGGGCACAATTGTCAAAGTTTGCATGCATATTATTATAATTACTAGAGAGGTTGTCATACTTCTCTATGACATACCCTCTCTTGGTAGGTCAAGCATCATTATGGAGGTGGTTAAGGAGGAGTATTTTAAGTGTTTATTTATGAGAAGTGCAACCAATTGGGCACAATGTTATGGGGTGTCATCCTCTTGTGCACATGGTTTGGGGATTAGTTGATGGTATTTGAAACAACACATGGTTT